>VDFB02013758.1:0-54411 GCA_007258455.2 Sequoia sempervirens | reverse complement strand
TTTTATTTGTGAAGCAGCTGTAGCTGCACAAACTGGTTCGCTGTGGAGAGGTCAGCGACCTCTCCATAAGTCGTGGCCTGTGGAGAGGGCACTACCCTCCCCACAGAGGATGTTTCCATGGGGAGCAACCGTCTCCTTCCCGTTTTCTATAATTTAAAGCTTAAAACTTTAAAAGTTCTCTCTACTGAATGTCAAACTTTAATTTCTCAGTATTTAAACTTGTAAATTCGTGCCTTTATCATTGAATTTTTTTTCAATGCTTAAAAATTGAAATTTTATCTCTGTAAACAAAGTTGCCATTAGAAAATTAGTAGATAAATATATTATATATATACATACAAAGTATGAATGTTGAATGATCTGTATTTGTATAATTATGTATATGTAGTATGAATCCGAGAAATTTGTATTTTGTAAAGTATGTAATTTGATTTGTAAAGTTTCATATTTCAAATGATATTTATAAAATGTTTGAGAATATGTCTCTGTATATATAATTATATTTTATAAAATTCCTGAAATATATATTATATATTTATATATATATAATATGAATGTAATTATATATATGTTAAAGTTTGTGTATTAAGAAATATGTATATGCGACATATAAATTAGATTAATGACGTGTATATAATCTAAGTTTCATTATTGTTATATAGATATTCTTCTAGAATATATGTAAGTATTTATATATATATAAATGAGAATATTTATATATACATGTATATATTTAAAATTCTAAAGAATATATCAAATCTAATTATGAACATATTTAACTTGCATGTTGTACTATGATTATGTGTTATTTCAATTGAACAATAGAATATTGTGCAAGTGGAAAAGCTATAGAAACACATATAGATGCAATCTTATGAGAAATACAAGTAATTAATTTGATTGGGATGTAGAACTACATTGAGCAAAATGGTTAATTATTTTGTACAATTACTTATTGGATATCTCCTTGTTAGTAAATTAAAAATTGTATAACATTTAGAAACTTGATGATGAAACTGTACTTGAAAAGCTAAATGAATGGAAAACACTTGAGAAATTGCAAAACTTGAGACAATTTATGTTACATTGTATTTCTTTATGAAACCACTTCCAGGACAGGATGTTGGGTGTGGATTTCCAGAGACGATAGTTTCCCTTTTTGAAACTACCACTTTTGTTATTTTTGTTGCTTAGCCAAGCATATGCACCGTTAAAATAGATGGAATTTTAAAAGCCTAGATATTATTGATATTAGTCTCTGCCACATCCTCCATGCAAGAGATATGTCATTCTAGATTAGATTAAATATAGGCATTAGGCTTACATTGAGAGTTCCTTCCTGCTTCTTCATTCCAGGTTGCTAGGCTCCTCGTGCAGGGTCAGAGTTTTCTTCAAGCTAGGAGGAAATCCGGGGAAGTATTTATACTTCATGGTTGGGTGAAGAAGGCGCCTAGACCCACTCTTGGTCTCGACTTTGTGGAAGACAAAGCAATGTCATGGCGATTGAGCACCGAGGATCTATCATCACATGGATATTTATATATACATTTCTTGCATTACTTTGTATGGCTTGCATAGCCAATTGTAACTTAATTTGTGAACTTGATGTAATCATTGGTATGCACTTACACATGTAACATTGAAATAGATGTTGTACCTCTACCTGGTGTAATCTTTTAGATTCGACATTGTAATTGCTTGGAAGCAATATTATTAATATATATATTGTTTCATTATTCTTACGAGGAAATGAATTTTGTATCAATATCTTTAATTGGTAATGTGAATGTTCTTTGAGATTTCCATGTTTAGTAAGTGGGGTTTGACGTACTTTGTACATTTGTTATCAAATCCATAGGTTCAACACTCAGGCCTCAAGACTTCTACGCTATAGGTTGCAATGTGAACCTATTTGATGACCTAAATCTCTAGGTGCATCTAGTGATTTAACACCCTATTTTGGGTCGAGGATTCCTTTGATGAGTTGGAATCTCTATGATTCTTGGATGGTTCAGTTGGGAACCAAGAAGATGAATATAAATTTTATGGATATATTATTTGAGAGTACTCCTCGCTTTAGTGGCATTTTCATAAGAATTCCTAGCAAGAATAATGTCATGGTTGAAACAAGGATTAGAGATTGTATCTTTAAAGGGAATGTTGAGATATTTTGATGTATAAACCTAAGCCAGGATGTCTAAGACATGATGAAAACTATGAAGTGATAATGTAGGAAATATTGTGAGAAAAGAGATCTCTTTCAGAACATAAAAGGGTGAATGAGTATGTTACAAAAGTAATATGGTACAAGATTGTTAGAGTAAAATAATGATGTTATGACAAGTAGAAGGAACAATCACCTACAACCAAAAATTGGTTTAAACTTTAAAAGATCCTTATGGAAGAAAAGGATCAAAGATGGATGTAAATAAGAGAGAGTGGATGTCTACAATGACAAAGGTATTAGACTATGAGTAAGCTGAGTTTTAAGCAATGATTTTGTAAGTATATAATCCCTATGATCGAGTGCAAGTTAAGTTGTTTTAAGGATCTTTGATATGGACCTAGGACATAAGTTGCTAAGATAAATTACCATGAGTATCATGTCAAAAAGGCAAGTGTTGATTGATACTGTAGAACCTTGTGAGTTCTAGTTTAATATTAATGATATTTATAAATATGTTTTAGTGTGAGTAATGCATCTTGCGATTCATGCACTTTGCATATATTGTGTGAGTTATGCACATATAATGGTCTTATATAAGAATATGTTGTGCGAGTAATGCACTCATGACCAATATATATTTGGTGTGAGGAATGCACTTATGATTGATTCACATTGGTGCAGGTAAAGCACTCATGCTTTTTCCATATTGTGTTGGAGATTGTATACTTACTTTGTACAAGTAAAACACTCTAATAATTATTGTTTCCACATCTCGTGTATGTGTGTTGTAGGCTTAAGTAAACTATTGTCTCTATGTGAGTGATGTAGCTTGAGACAGTTCTCATACTTTGTACGAATGAGAAATAAAATGTAACTATTGTGTGAATGTTGTATTAATGTGTTATTCATATGAGTGGTGTATTCTTGTAAAATGGGAATGGTAACTACTCTTTGTTTGAGAATGAAGTGTTTAGATACCTTGGGTTGTGGATGTTTGTTATTGTTATGACTATGTGTGTGATTCATTGGATAGTGGTTGTGATTCCCTGGTATGCGATGCGAATTTTGTTGTAGGGCATCTTCAGTGAAATTGAATGGTTAAGTAGAATGGATCTCATGCTTGCTAAGATTGGAATCTTTGAGAACTCGTTGACTACCATGATTGAATGTGTTTTCTTACTTACCTTAGATCTTGGAATCTAGGTATAGTTTTGTATTGTACTCCCTCTCTTGTGATTGGAATCAATCACATAGTTCATGTGTTGTGAACTTGTAAAGTTTGATATTTTTAATTCTAGTTCATTGACTTTGATTAAGTTACTAAATGTGTAAAGGCCAACATTGATTTTTATTTATGACTAAGTATAGCCATCAAATTTTGACACTTATCTATCTTGTGACCATTATGGTCATGTGTGAATTATTGTTGAAATTGTGCACATTTTATGCCTTATTGTTGAAATCAAATCTTACTTTTTCTTTGGTTTGAATTATTTTCTAACGATGGCTATGCTTGAATGTTTTAAACTATTGGTCAAGTTTCATGTTATGTGCTCTATCGTGTCCATGATGGGCCTTCAATAGATTATATGAGGGAGTAGAATATGGAGAACATACTAGATCTTGGTGTGTATGATGTTATAATTGATAGATTGAAATTTCCTTGATCCATTGTTAGATACAAGTGTTTATTACGAAAAATGACAAGAAAGTTTGAAATCATTGGAGTTGCTATGGATCAGTTGATTTGAATATTTTGCTGATTATTATTTGTGGGAATTTGGTCTAGATAGTAAAATGTGAAATGAAATTTGACATCTTGCTTACAGGTTGACTCCTAATTATGTATATCCCATGAGTTATGAAAGAACTTATTTTTGTATATGATGAAATAACAGGTACTGGTAGGAGGAATGTTAGTGGAGAAAGAAAAGTAGTTACGTAGTGAACTTCAGTTAAAGATGAATAAAATAAAGAAGTAAGAATGAAAAAATTCTATAGGATAAACATAAAACAAGGAATAAGTGGTAAAAGATAAGATAACAAGATATGAGAATTGTAATTAAAAAATAATTAGAACAATTCTGATGAAGAATGAAAAATGTTGACGTGTGGTAAGTCAATATTGTTACAAGGTTGTTGAATTGAATTATGGAATTGTAATTAGAATGATAGTCAGAAAGTATGAGGAAGTGGATGTGGTAGGAAACAAAAATGGAAAAGTAAAGAAACACATTGGCAACATGTAATGCTTGAACATAAGTAGATAATTTAGAGTGGATAAGGTCATAGGAAGGAAAATTCTTCATAACTATGTATTAAATAATAGAATGTGGAATGTTGTATAACACAAAGTTTGAATGGAAGTTGAAAGTGAAGATACCATTAAGACAAGAAGATTTGTGTGGAGATGAGAGGAAAGGATGAGATTGAAAGTGTTGATTGAAGTTTGACAGATAGAGTGCATTGCTAAAAATAAAATGGATAAAAAAAAGTGTTGTAAAACTAATTTAAATGGATAAGGAAGTTAGTTGAAGGTGTTCTAAACTAAAACCAACCAATAGATGATAAAGGAAGTAAAACTAAAAGATAGAGAAGGATGAATATAGATTGGTTAAGAAATATATAAAAAGAGAGATGGAAAAGATGAATTAAATGAAGTATAATTCAAAAGGAGATGAAGATATGATTCAAATTCGAATTGGGCACTAAACATAAAGAACAAATAGTTCAATAAAAGAAGATACATATGTAGATAATGATGGAAATGGGAGAAGTACAAGAAGGTACAAGTTAAGATACATGGAAAGTTCAAAAATTCAGAATTATTAAAGGAATGGATTGTAAGTGTTCTAGTCTCATAATAGTCGGTATGCATGATGGTGAGTTTGGACCTAGTTGGTGCACTTTTGGAGTTGTCTTGTTATTTTGTAACCTCAACCTAGTGATGGTTAGGAGGTAAGATCTTTTGAAATTATGTAGTGTTTTGTCAATTTGAGATGCTCATTTTCATGCTTTGAGTTGCATTGATGGATTATGATTTATGCCTCGTCTAGTGGGCGACAAAAGTGTGATTAAGTTGTATGCTTGAATATTGTGATGTTATTCCTTTATGCTCTGGAAAAAGAGCCATATGTTACTTGGATGTGATTGGATGGTAGCAATACCATGTGTTGTTAAATGTATATCTAAGTGTAAGTAGATGTACCATGTATGTGGTGTGCATGATTGGCATACTTAGTAGGCAAGGGTGGTGCTAGCGTAGCCCAACATGATTTTTAAAGAGGTACAACATTAAGTTGCTGAAACAAAATGTTGTGCATTATAATGTCCAATGGGACGAGTAGTCGGTGGGAAAAGCCACTTGGGTGAATGCAGAGGATATTGATAGATCCTCTCCACATTTGAGATTCTAGCATACTTATTCTTTATGCTTATTATGATTTTTATATCATGGATGTTTAAACTCTATTATGTAGATGTTTGTGATAAAGACATCAAGACAATGTCTCTTCCAAGTGGGGAAGGATGTCACGTCTCAAACTTGGATGAGGTTTTCTTTTACTTTAAATGGAACTGAAACATGAATAAATGTGTGTGGTAGAATAAATGTTGTGAGGTTTGATTAAGGAAATAGGTGAATGTTTATTTTATTTGAAAGATGAAATGAAATGGATGATATTTTATTTAAAAAAAAATTGAAATGTGATGATTATTATTCAAATGATGTAACATAGAGAATGACATGTATTTCTTTGATTTATATTTTTGGACACTAATCTATTAATGGGTGCCCGAGTTTATATGAGATGCAGGTTTGTCGAAGACCAAGTGTGTGGTTGAGGTAGAGGAGGTTAGCCACCTAACAGGGTTAAGTTGGAATGGATTCTCTCAACAACACACACCACTTAGTAATCATATAAAATTGCATTTAGGAGGTTATTTAATTAATTATTTATATTGTTTTACTTTGCAATGTTTATTTAAATTAATTAGTGGTAAATTTAAAATGTATAGAAATAAAAGAATTAGTTTAGTATATTTTTAGTTGATGTTTTATTTGAAGATTAAGATGTTATTATTTGATTAAATTGAGGATAATGTGTTGCACAGAAAATAAATATTGCTTTATTTTAAAATCAAATTTATTAGAAAACTTAGAATAAAATAAAATATAGGAAGATTTTTTGAAAACAAAGTGATAAGATAGAAAACAATAAAAATAGAAAATATGAGCAAAAATGATTTAAAATTAGAAAAATAAAATAAAAAACAAAGCAAAATAAAGCAAGAAAAAGTAAATAAAAGTTTATAAAACTCTCTAATTCTCAAGAAGAGCAGGCATTTTGAAGTTTATTATTTTCTTCCATCTTTCTTCAATTTCTCTCTGAAAACAAAGTTTGAAGCAAGGCAAGGATAATTGAATTGGGTGAAATTGGGAAAAGAAGAGGAATAGAACTAGAAAAGGATAATTGAATCAGACTAATTTTATCAGATTAGCCCTGGACTCCAGGTTTTTAATCATTTATTTTCATAAAATTCCTATTTCAGTTGTGTGTGTGAATGAATCATTTTTGTTTGGATTTAATTTACTTTCAGATCAATATTGTCTTGAAAATATAAATTACTTTTCTAGAAAATTCAATTAGACTTCGTTTTCCTAAAGAAAACCCAATCAAATTCTCTATATTCTGGTTATATATCCATATCATATATTTTTCAGAGTCAATATAAATACATATACAAATATATAAAAGAAATATATATATATATATATATATATGCAATCTGTATCTGAAAGGTGAAATCCTACATATAATGGTTGAATCGTTGTTTGTATTGTTGTTTTTAAGCCAGAAAATAAAGAAAACACAATTTTTAAATACTTATATTGTTTTAAATTTTATATTAAAAAATATATTAAATAAGTTTTTTATTTATGAAGCAGTTGTAGCTGCTCAAATTGGTTCGCTATGGAGAGGTCAATGACCTCTCCATAGGCCATGGCCCGTGGAAAGGGTGTTGCCCTCCCATAGAGGCTTGTGTCCATGGGGAGCAGTCATCCCCTTCCTCTTTTCTATGATTTAAAGCTTAAAACTTTAAAAGTTCTCTTTGTTGAATGTCAAACTTTAATTTCTCAGTATTTAAACTTGTAAATTTGTGCCTTCATCATTGAAGTTTTTTTCAATGCTTAAAACTTAAAACTTGAAATTTTATCTCTGTAAACAAAGTCACCATCATAAAATTAGTAGATAAATATATTATATATATACATACAGAGTATGAATGTTGAATGATCTATATTTGTATAATTATGTATATGCAGTATGAATTTGAGAAATATATATATTGTAAAGTATGTAATTTGATTTGTACAGTTTTAAATTTCAAATGATATTTATAAAATCTTTGAGAATATGTCTCTGTATATATAATGATATTTTATAAAATTCCTGAAATATATATTATATATTTATAATATAATATATATGAATGTAATTATATATATGTTAAAGTTTGTGTATTAAGAAATATGTATATGCGACATATAAATTAGATTAATGACGTGTATATAATCTAAGTTTCATTCTTGCTATATAGATATTCTTCTAGAATATATGTAAGTATTTAAATATATAAATGAGAATATTTATATATACATATATACACATGTATATATTTAAAATTATAAAGAATATATCAAATCTAATTATGAACATATTTAACTTGCATGTTGTATTATGATTATGTGTTATTTCAATTGAACAATAGAATTTTGTGCAAGTGGAAAAGCTATAGAAACACATATAGATGCAATCTTATGAGAAATACAAGTAATTGATTTGATTGGAATGTAGAATTACATTAAGCAAAATGGTTAATTATTTTGTACAATTACCTATTGGATATCTCCTTGTCAGTAAAAAAAAACTTGTATAACATTTAGAAACTTGATGATGAAATTGTACTTGAAAAGCTGAATGAATAGAAAACACTTGAGAAATTGCAAAACTTGAGACAATTTATGCTACTTTGTATTTATTTATACCACTTCTGGGACAAGATGTTGAGTGTGGATTTCCAGAGATGATAGTTTCCCTTTTCAAAACTATCACTTTTGTTATTTTTGTTGCTTGGCCAAGCATATGCACCATTGAAATAGATGGAATTTTAAAAGCCTAGATATTATTGATATTAGTCTCTGCCACATCCTGCATGCAAGAGATATGTCGTTCTAGATTAGATTGCATATAGACATCAGGCTTGCATCAAGAGTTCCCTTCGACTTCTTTGTTCCAGGTTGCTAGGCTCCTCGCACAAGTTTAGAGTTTTCTTCAAGCTAGGAAGAAATCCAGGGAAGTATTTATACTTTGTGGTTGGACAAAAAAGGCGCCTAGAACCACTCTTGGTCTCAACTTTGTGGAAGACAAAGCAATGTCATGGTAGCCGAGCACCGAGGATTTATCATCACATGGATATTTATATATACATTTCTTGTATTACATTGTATGGCTTGCATAGCCAATTGTAACTTAATTTGTGAACTTGATGTAATCATTGATATGTACTTACACATGTAACATTGAAATAGATGTTGTACCTCTACCTAATGTAATATTTTAGATTCGACATTGTAATATCTTGGAAGCAATATTATTAATATATATTTTGTTTCATTATTCTTACGAGGAAATGAATTTTGTATCAATATCTTTAATTGGTAATGTGAATATTCTTTGAGATTTCCATGTTTAGTAAGTGGGGTTTGATGTACTTTACACATAGAGGCATATTAGATAATTTTTGGAGATGTTGGTGGATGGTTTTTGATAAACCACCCAACAACAATCTTCCAATGTCCATTAGTATTTTCTTCAAAAATTATATGCAAAGTTTGTCCTTGGGATGCATTTCTATTATTTTTAACATGCGATAATTTTAGGGTGTGGGTAAAGGGATGCCATAGGATAGACCTAGAACACACTGACTAACCCCAGTTCTTCCTGCTCTGCCTATTGCTACCCTGGCTCTACTACTTTACCCTAAGATTGCTTTAGATGTAGGGAGTCAAAGCCTTTTTTCCTTACATTCATTAAGTGATCATTTGGTCACAAAGAGCCATCATGTTGCGTAATCATATGACAGTGGATCCCATCATGATGGTGATGCACTTGATACATCCCAACATGATGGTGATGCACCTATTGCATCAACTCCAATTGGTACACCATCATCAGCTCTGACTGGTACAATGTCCTCTTCAACATATATTTTTGTTCCCAATCATTGGATGACATGCAAAAATTTATGTTTGGGTCCTCTTTGACGATCCACTGAGGCTCCCATAGACATATCCAACTATGAGTTTCAGGATATGTCAAATGTAGGAGTTGATAGAACATGGAGTGGACCATTTGCAGGAGAGACATTGGCTACCAGGGACGATGTGGGAGCACTGATAAGACTTAAAGTAATTTTATAGTGTGTTTTATCTAAATTATTTCATATTTTATAAGAGATATTTTTACTAATATATGTTTATGTGTTGGAATCTTTAACAGTTGTTGAGAGAGGACCATATTTCCCAAGTGTAGGAGGCTATGCAATCAACCATTTTATTTGGCCTAGGGACTCAGTATACGATATTATTTAAATTGTTATTTAGACATTAATTTTTGAAATCTATTATGTTTAAATACATGTACTACATAGATTGATAATCTAATGCAATATTGTCTTTTTATGCAGCATCCTAGTTCCTTTAAAGCCATGTTGACTAATCTTGACCCATTGGATGAAGCTACACAATAGGTATATATATTTTTTATATTCTCAACATTATGATTATATGTGCATGTGCATTTAAATTGCATTACATTCTTGTAATTTTTTATATAGGAAACCATCTTAGTTGCATCATCCACCATGAGCCCATCTAGTGTAGAAGCATCACAGTAGGTATGTGTTTATTTTATGTTACAAATATTTACGTTTAGATAGGAGTAGATATATATTTAGTAAATATAATTATTTATCAGCAATTATATGTTAATTTGTATCATTCTTATTTTACCTACTATAGTCCTCTGTCTAACTCAGCACTGTGACAAGTGTGGCACCATTTCTTTATATGAGGACTCTTGATCGTCCTAAGGAACAATCATATACATAACATCTTGTAGAAAAGAGAGAAAGACTTGAGGTAAAAAATAATTGCATTATTGATATAATATAGTACACGTATAGTGATTTTGATGTTAAATTCATAATTTATAAATGATAGTATATAAGCTTCTATTTATTAGTCTATCTTGTCAACCATTCACATAATTAATCTAATTTATGGTTTGAATTGTTATTATGCAGGAAGCTTCTAAGCAACTAAGTTCTTCGAGGAGGCTCAATTTTGATGGTCCAACACAAGATTAGAATTTGATATAGATTGATATGTATTTAGGGTTTGATAGATCTTGAGATGACATATATGCCACATTTTGTAAAACTTGTTCTGAGTAGGCATATATGCCAAATTTATATATGCAAAAACACAATTATTCTACATTTTGATATATAAGAATTGATATTCAATCTAAGTTGTTCCTTGTGTGCATGCCTTTCTACTTTGAATCTTTAAAATGAAATGTATAATTATCTTATAATGTTTTAAAGTTGTGATCAATAACATGTTATAGATTAACAAAATTGTATTTTAATAGAACTTATGAATTACAATTGGTAATCCATCTATGTTAGATTTCATTCATTTTAAGGTTTGCATACATTACATTCTATGAGACCACATTTCTTTGAGGATTTTTTTCAAACAATTCAATTCCTTTTATATTGTACCACATTTTTAATACATCTCTACCTAAGCATTTTTATCAAACATTCAATTTGAGAATACACATGATTTCAAGCTCTCTTGTGGACAAGATTATTCCTACTCTCATATCAGAGGAGATGAGGAGGAAATCTAAATTTGGCTCCCAAAATGCCTTGTTTGTAAGAGGTAGGCCTAAAGAGAAGGAATCTAAGGCAAACAAGAAAGGAAAGGGTAAGTCTAAAGGACGGTCAAAAACCCCTAATAAGAGTAAGGTAAAGTGTTGGAATTGTGGAAAACTTGGACATATTGAAAAGGATTGTAAGAGCAAGAAGAAGAGTATTGATGCTTCTACAGAAAAATCTGATGACAATAATGATGCATTAGTCATTTCTTCTAATACTGTTGTTGATAACTCTTGGCTTATTGATTCAGGTTGCTCCTATCATATGACTCCTAGAAAAGAGTAGTTCTCTAAGTATATTTCATATGATGGAGGAGATGTCTTCTTTGGAGACAACAACACAACAAAGGTTATTGGAAAAGGAGAGGTAAAATTGTGTTTTAGTGATGGTAGTATTAAGAACCTTAATGATGTTTTACATATTCCAGGACTTGCAAGGAATCTACTTTCTATCTCTAAGTTTAATGATTCTAGAATGCATGTGACATTTGACAAAGGTGGTTGCTAAAGGATCTCGAATTGGGACTCTGTTTAAGTTGAATACCTCCAATGTAAATATTTTATCAAATGTAATTGAAGCTGAAAATACATGTATGCTATGGCACCATAGATTGGGCCATATAGGTGAAAAAGGCCTTAGGAACACTCTTAATAAAAATTTGGTTGATGGTATTCCTAATTATAATATTAGAAAAAATGACTTTTGTGAGCACTGTGTGTTTGGAAAGCAATCTAGATCTAAATTTCCTATGGTACAAATAGAGCTAAAAGATTATTAGAGATTATTCACTCAGATGTAATGGGTCCTATGGATATTGACTCTATTGGAAAAACTAGATACTATGTTACATTTATTGATGATGTCTCAAGATACATTTGGATATATTTTATGCATAACAAATCTGATGTGTTTAATAAGTTTAAGGAATTTAAGGATTTGGTTGAGAAACAATCAGATCATAAGATAAAAGTATTGAGATCAGATAATGGTGGTGAGTATTGTTCTAAGGAATTTGATGATTATTGTAAGCATGCAGGAATAGTGAGACAGAAAACTTCTCCATATACTTCTCAACAAAATGGAGTAGCAGAAATGATGAACTGAACCTGAATGGAAAGAGCTAGGAGTATGTTAAATAGTGTTAATCTTGAATGGTCCTTACAGGCTGAAGCGATATGTACTTCTTGTTATTTAATTAATAGATCCCCTAGTTCATCTATTGAAGATAAAACTCCTTATGAGATATGGTTAGGTAAGAAACCTAGTGTTGCACATTTCAGGATCTTTGGTTGTGAGGATTTTGTTCACGTGCCTCAAGAAAAGCGATCTAAATTGGATCCTAAAGCACAAAAATGCATATTCATAGGTTATGGTGAAAATGTAAAAGGATACAAGCTTTGGAATCCACTAACAAGAAAAGTTTCTTTATCTAGAGATGTTATTTTTAGGGAATTTAGAGCTTATTTAGGAGAAGAACAACCAAAAGAGAAGGATACTTCTCAAATAGTGCATTTTGAAACAAATACTGAGAAGCAACAATATGCACATGTTGAAGAACAATTGGATGGATTAGAAGAAGAGAGCTTAGAGAGTTCTTCTGAAATAGATGCTCAAGATGAGCATATTGAGGAACAAGTAGAAACCCCTTTGAGGATATCCACAAGACAATAGAATCTCGTTGATAGGTATAGCCCACCTAATTTTTGTTGTATTTTTTCTTTAATGAGTACTAATGATGAACCAAGATCTTACAGGGAAGCTTTGTCCTTAGACGAGAACAAGCTTTGGTCACAAGCTATGCATGAGGAAATGGAATACTTGGATACTTGTGACAAATGAGATCTAGAGAGTTTTCCCAAAGATAGAAAGGCCATTGGTTGTCAATGGATCTTTAAAAAGAAGATTGGAGTAGATGGTAATCTCAAAAGGTACAAGGATAGATTAGTAGCCAAGGGCTACTCCCAGAGAGGGAGTTGAATTTAATGAAATCTTCTCTCCTGTTGCTGAATTGACTTCTATTAGATTATTTTTATCTATTGTTACTGCTTATGATTTTGAAATTGAGCAAATGGATGTGAAAATAAATTTTTTGCATGGGAATCTTGATGAGGAGATTTATATGAAGCAACCTGAAGGTTTTGTTGTAAAAGAAAAAGATGAATTCGTTTGCACGTTAAAGATATCTTTATATGGATTGAAACAATCACCCAGAATGTGGTACCAGAAGTTTGATACTTTCGCATTAAAAATTGGTTATGTTAGGAGTGAGGAAGATCATTGTGTTTATATAAAAATTATTCATGATCAACTTTTAATTATTATCTTGTATGTTGATGACATATTGTTTATTGGTAACAACAAGGTAATGATCAGAGAATTGAAAGCACAACTCTTGAGCACATTTGAGATGAAAGATCTAGGGGCTGCAAAATATATCCTCGGTATGGAGATCAATAGAGATAGAGGTAACAGAAGCTTTGCTTAAGTTAGAGAAATTATGTTGATACTATTTTGAAAAGATTTAACATGTAGGACAGTAAACCAGTTAATATTCCTTTACCAATTGGCACGAAGTTAAGTATAGATATGAGTCCTAAATCTGATTTTGATTTTGAGGAAATGTCTGAAATTTCATATGCTAGTGCAATTGGTAGTTTAATGTATGCAATTATCTGTACGAGACCAAATATAACACAAACAGTGGGAGTTCTTAGTAGGTTTATGTCTAACCCTAGTAAAAAACATTGGAATTATGTTAAGAGGGTGTTTAGATATTTACGAGGGACTTTAGATTACTATTTAGTTTATCATGGTTCTAATAATATTGATATTATGAATAGATCATTGGACATACATGGGTTTGTTGATTCAAATTGGGTAGGAGATCTGGAAAATTAGAGGTCAACAAGTGGCTATGTGTACATTTTTTTTGGAGCTGTGGTTAGTTGGATGAGTAAGAGGCAGCCCACGGTTGCTTTGTCCACCATAGAAGCAAAGTACATGGCTGCCACACATGCCTCTAAAGAGGCAGTTTGGTTACAGAGACTTGGGTCAGGTATTGGTTTTAATTGCAAGCAAGTTAGACTTGAATGTGATAGTCAGAGTGCTATTTGTTTAGTCAAAAATCCTATTTATCATGCTCGTACTAAACATGTAGATGTTCAGTAAAAAATGAGGTGTTTTCTTAGCTTAATATTTTGTAAAACTTTAATATTGCTGATGTAAGTAAGCTTTCTCTTTGTTACATATATTCTTTGTGGGCGATTATCTTGATTAATCCATTTTATTGTTGTAGAATGTAGATAGAAGTTGATAGAAGAACTAGATAGGATATTAGAATGATTACACAAGATGTAATGTGGAGAAACCCTTTCAGGAAAAAACTCCACCAAGAATTATTCTATTATTCAATATTTGAAATACAATAGCTCCAATTCTCGCTTGAGAATGCTTCTTTTGTCTTTACCAATATTCTTCACACTTGCAAATAAAAATTATGAAAAATCTTTTCAACTTGAATGAGATATAGAGGCAATAAGCAATCTTGTAATCTCCAAAAGATGACAATTACAATTCCCAATATCAAGCCCTAGAAAAGATACGCCATATTGCTTCAAGTTGAGTTATTATGTGAAGACTAAAGCTTACAACATGTTCTTCATCCATTTGGGCATCCCAAACTAAAACTACAACTAATCCTTCACTTTGGTGATAATTTCAAAGCTCCTCCTCAAAGATGGCGCCCAAAATTAATCCTACTTAATTGAGCCTTTAGAAATATCTTATCATGCAAGAGAGGAAAATCCAAGAAAGCATCTTGGGTTCCCAAGTTGGCTCCAAGTGATTTCTAGTTAACTAAAAAATTTACTCAACACCATTCATGCAAGAATGGTCATCCCCTGTTAACTAGAGGTAGTCCCTATTATCTGTCATACAACTCAAGTTATAAGCCATGCATTCCGAGTTAACTGAAGTTAACTAACATACTACTGAAACTAACTAAAGACAACTGAACCATAACTGAACTAAACTAAACTAATCTAAACTAAACTGAACTAAATTGATTCTGAACTGAACTAAATTGAACTAAACTGAACTGATCTGAACTGAACTGAACTTCATGCATGCAAACATCAAACCCTAACTCCTAGGATCTTTACATGCATTTAGAATTGTTATCACTTACTCCAAACAGTTAACTAAAATTAAGGTGAGTGTCACCTTACCATGTGGGTGCACCATGTGCCCATATTATTTAGGAACTCACAATGGACACCCTCACATGCTCCTAACATTTAGAATTAATTACAAATGCCAATAATCATGATTATTTCATCAAATATTAATCTCATCCTAGTCTTAGTGTTGTTGAACACATTCCAAGAATCTAGGAGATACATGAAATAATTAATGCTTAGGATTTTCAATTAAATGGCATCCTATTTCCAACAAAAATATGCCTCAAAAAATTGTGGTCTCATAGACAAGGAAAAAAAGATAAAAATAGTAGCTTATGGCAGTCTTATGGAATTGATTCTTCTTATTTATTAAAAACCTCAAAAAAATGGATACAACTTAATGAAATATATGTCATTACAGTGTTCATTCAAAAGTAATATAGTCATCTTGATAAAAATCAATGTCACTCAATTTTCATTCAAGCTTAATAACATGTAAAAGGTATAAAATCATCTTGAATAAGAATCACTATCTTTAAACCATAGGTTTGATGCAATCTATTGTCCCTCAGTATTATTTGGCATTAATGTCATAACACCAAGGTTGGGGTATCTGATTGTGCACATGGTGATATTTCAATTTTGCATGAGTTGGCATTATCATTTGCATTTGGCATATGTTATTGGTTGGTATGTTTCACAATTTTTCCAATGATCAGTTTGAAATAAGAAAGGTCATCTACATGTTTACTTGAATATTGATAAGTTGCAGTGGTAAAGACTCTATTCTATTTTTAATAAGGCAACATATTATTCTTCAAATAAACTTTGAATTGTTGTGAGGAATTCTTTTGAAAGGATGGCACATTATGTTTTCTTAAAGTCAATTGGCAAGAGGTGGTAATGATAATGTTGGTTTGTTCTAAAGGCACATTGACACACTATATTTATTTTACAAGGCAACATCATTGTGAGGAAATATTTGAACAAAAAAAGGGGTGGCAAATTGACTTTACTCAAAGGAAAATGATGAAAGAAGGTAATAATAAAGTTTTATAAAGTTAAGATTAAAAGGATCTTGGGGTTGTCAGTGGTAATTATTTGTTTGTCTGAATGGGAATTATTTCCCATCATTATGCCCAGATGTGAAATATCATTATCCTAGATTTGAAAAATTCTTTGAAGAATTGGTTGAGCATCGTTTGTGTTTGTCTCATTTGTTCGTATTGATTAGGGTTTCTACCCTAATCATGGCATCAATTACAGGTGGAGCTAGTTTTCTGTGTTGGCTGAAAGGACAAGTTTTATGTAGTGATGCACAGGGCAGTGAAGGTGTTTCATGTTCCTCCCAAGTGTATTGTTTTCCATTCTATTTGTTTTCAATCTTCTACTTTACTTGGTGTTGTTTAAACCAATGGGCCTTAGATTATTCTTTGAGTAATCACGATTTGTGCATTCTATTATTCTTGAGGTTATGTCTCTTAATATTGTGATTTGTTTGGTCTTGTAAAATTTGTCTACAGTCATTATGTTAAATTTTGTTGTGGAGTTTATTCAGATCTCTCGAGCTTCATGGCAGTTTTGTTTGTAAGAATGTTGTAAACAAGAATTTGTTCATTCCTTAATGTGTAAAATACTTTTTCAAAAACCCTAGTTGGGTTTACTGTTAAGGTAGATTCTGATGTTGATTCTAAGGGTTTTTTTTAGATAAAGAATGTTTCTTTTTCCAAGAAACCCTTTCATTAGTTTATGGGTTTGACTAAGATTTGTTGTGTCAATTTTGTAGACTATAAGGCAAGTATGTGTTGGTTATTTTCATTATTTTCTTAGCAAGTTGGGTTTTGTTAATTCTGATGGATTATGGTTGAAGTTTTGTAAAAAAATATGTTCTTACATCTGAAAAAGGCAGTTGCAGAGTCAGTTTCATATGGAAGTTATTCATTCAATTTTTCAAAATGACTTTTGTTTACCTAATTCGGGTTTGACAAACAAAGAAAATTTAAAATGTTTTATTGTGGTGATTTTGAAAAGAGATGAGAGGTTTTGGATAGCATAGATTATATCTTTCTGAAGGACAATATATATTATTTTGAGGCTTGAAACATTGTAACTCTGATTCTGAGGTCATTGCAGAACAACGTATGTGATTAATGAAACAAAGATCAACTATGTATTTAAATATTACTTTCATACTTGTACATTTCATAAGACCATCAGTGAGATGGAATTATAAGACTATCAGTGAGATAGCACAACTGTCAGTGAGACAAATCAACCAATGAGGCTTTGTACAAAGAATATTTTTCTGATAAGGCCAGTGAGGCCAAGTTTGAGTGGTTTTATTCCCTAGAAGGGTTTCCACTCAAGACGAATTATGTGTCAATCTTTTAAATGTGTTTTCTCATTGTATCTTTTCATTTCATTTCTACAACATAAGTTCATTCATGATCTGATTATTGTTAAAAGAATTAAAAGAGTTAATTTGATTTGTTAACACTGATTCACACCCCCTCTTAGTGTTAAGTGCACTCCAACAATTGGTATAAGAGCCAAACCTTGTTGTTGAGTCAACTAGGGGTTTCTACTTAGGATTGTTAATGGCAGCACAAGAAGGTTTATCTACAACTAGAGCACCACTTTTTGATGGTACTGGTTATGCCTTCAGGAAGTTTAGGATGAAAAAACATATTAACTCTCTAGGATATGATGTGTGGGCAGTAGTAGAAAATGCATATACTACTACATCACCCCCTTCTGATGTTGATGAGAAATGAGCATATGATTGCAATGCAAAGACTGGAAATGCTAGTTGTTGTGGACTAACTAATGATGTCTTGACAAAAATAATGGATTTTAAGAATGCAAAAGCCATATGGGATAAATTGTCCACTATCTATGAAGGTGATGAGAAAGTTAAAGAATAAAAACTTTGGAACTATAGATTTAAATTTGACAGTCTAAAAATGGGAGAAGATGAAAAGATTGTTGTTTTTTTCTTGAAAATTCAAGAAAGTGTAAATGCAATTAGAGTTTTTGGAGAAATCCTTCCTAAAAATCTTGTTGTTCAAAAGGTTTTGAGATCTTGACCCACTAAGTTTGATCCAAATATTGCAGCAATTGAAGAAAGAGACATTAATAAGGTAACTCTTGATGATCTTCATGGTTTCTTTATTGCTTATGAGATGAGATTGAATGAACATAACTATATAAGTAAGGAATCTGCCTTTAAAGATGAGTTTGATGTTTTAGATGAAACAAAGTCATCTTTTGTGAGTAAAGTAAAAAGAGGCTTAGGCAAGTATAAAGGGAAATTACCCTTTAAGTGTTTCAATTGTGGAAAGATAGGACACTATGCTGCAAACTACCCTAATAAAGATCTTGAAAGTGATGATGAAAACAATAAAAGATTCTCAAAGAAAAAGAAATCAAATTTCAAAAAGAGAAATACCTTCAAAAAGAAGAAAAGTCTTTATGCTGATGCGACTGATAGTGAGTCAGTTGAATCTTGTGATGAAACTGAAGAAATCTTATTTATGGATGAAGTTGTTCCTATAAAGGAAGATGAATCTAATTCTGAATTAGAAATTGACCTTGAGGGAGAATTGAAATCTGCTCTTAAAGAAATTAATAAATTGAGAAAAGAAGCATTTATCCTAAAAGATAAAGATCAAGAAAATGTACAAACTATTTCTGATTTGACTCTTAAAGGATAAGAAATAAATAAAAATCTTGAGATAACTCAAGAAAAACTGAAACATAAGGAGGATAGATGTTGCTCTTTGGAGGCAAAAGTTGTTAAGATGGGAAATCAACTCACCTCTCCTAATGAAGGTTAGTGTTCAAATCATGATGGTAAAGGAAAAGGTAAGATTCTTGATGATAATCCTAGTTTCAATGGTTATTGTTTCAATTGTAAACAATTTGGTCATAAGGATGGTACTTGCAAGATTTTGTCTAAGAGAAGTTACAATATTGTTAATGGAAATCTCTATAAATTTCTTGTTAATCTTCAAAGTTATAGATGCAATGAAGTAGGTCATATAGCAACATTTTGTAAATCTAGTTTAAAAGTACATTCAAACAGAGCTAATGGAACTAAACTTGTTTGGAGGCCTAAAGATGCTAAAGCCTTGATAGTTGAAACAACTTTTCTCTCTATTAAGAGAATTTTTTGGATTCTCGATAGTGGCTGCTCTCATCATATGACAGGTGAGAGAAACAGGTTTGTAGACTATGAAGATTATTCTGGTGGTTTTGTTAAGTTTTGAAATGATCATTGTATTCCTATAGTGGGAAAAGGTACTATTTTGCTTGAAAACAAAATCCCTATCAATGATGTTTATTATGTGAAAGGGGTAACTCATAATCTTTTGAGTGTAAGCCAAATTTGTGACAATGGCTTTGAAATAAAGTTCTTTGACTTAGGGTTTGAAATTAAAAGGAAGTTTGGTAAAATTGTAGCAACAGGTTACATAATAAATGTTAATGTGTATTATCTGCAAGAGAGCACAAATAATAAGCAAGAAACTATTGTTTGCTTTATGAGTCAAATTGATGAGTCTAAGTTATGGCATAGAAGATTTGGCCATATTAACTATGACAATTTGGTAAAGATAAGTAAAAATAAAAATGTTCAAAATATGTCAATAATATCTAAACTAGATAATCAAATTTGTAAAGAGTTTCAGGAAGGAAAACAAGCTAGAGCAAGTTTCAAAACTAAAGAATACACATCAACCATACCTCTGCAGCTTGTTCACACTGATCTATGTGGACCAACATGGACTAAGTCATTAAATAATTAGAGGAATTTCATGCTTTTTATAGATGACTATACTCGTATGACTTGGATAACATTTTTGATACATAAGGGAGAAGCTTTTCATAAGTTTAAAGTGTTCAAAAATCTAGTTGAAAATGAATCAGATTTGAAAATCAAGTGTCTTAGGTCAGATAGAGGAGGTGAATTTACCTCATAGAGTTTGTTGACTATTGTGAAGATCATGGAATAAAGAAGCAATATTCAGCCTCTAGGACACCACAACAAAATGGTGTTATTGAATGCAAAAAATGAATAGTGAAGGAAATGGCAAGAGCTATGTTACATGATGCTGCTCTATCAAACACATACTGGAAAGAAGTAGTGCATACTACTGTTTACATTCTTAATAGAGTTCAGTTAAGAAATAAAACACAACATACACCATACAAATTATGGTATGTTAGGACTGCTAATGTATGATATTTCAAAATATTTGGTAGCAAGTGATTTATAAAGAAAACACTAATAGCATTGCAAGTTTTGAATCAAGGTGTGATGAGGGTATATTTTTGGGATATTCTACACACACTAAAGCATATAAATGTTACAATAAAAGATTAAGAAAAATTGTGGAAAGTGTCAATGTTAAGGTTGATGAAACCTTACAAAATTGTGGACAACAAAAGAACTTTGATGATGATGATGATTTTATTGTGTAGACACCTAATACAAATCTGCAAGATCAAAATGAACCTTCAAGTTCAACAGAGCCTGAGAAATCAACTGAACAAAATGTGTTTGATGATATTGTTGAACCTTCCTCTCAGCTTTCCACTTAGTTGTCTTCTAGGCTAATGAAAAAGAATCATCCTTCTAATCTGATTATTGGAGATGGAACAAGAGGAGTACAAACTAGAAGGCAACTTTCAGGTACAAAAGATAATGTTGAAAAAATTTATTTGTCTTTGATTTCATAAATAGAGCCTAAGACATATTATGAGGCTAGTGGTGATAATTGCTAGATTAAGGCTATGCATGAAGAACTTGCACAAATTGAGAAAAATAAAACTTGGGAACTAGTTCCTAGACCTGAAAACAAAAATGTCATTGTTGCAAAATAGGTCTTTAGGAATAAGTTGGATGAACAAGGGAACATAGTCAGAAACAAAGGTAGATTAGTTTGCAAAGGCTACTCTCAAATTGAAGGCCTAGATTTTGATGAAAGTTTTGCTCTTGTAGCTAGATTAGAAGCAATTAGAATGTTTCTAGCTTATTCTATGTATAAAGATGTTAAAGTGTATCAAATGGATGTTAAAATTTATTTTCTGAATGGTGACTTGTCAAAAGAAGTTTATATGGAACAACCTGAAGGCTTTGTTGTTGCAGGAAAAGAGCATTATGTATACAAGCTTAAAAAGGCCCTCTACAATCTAAAACAAGCTCCTAGAGCCTGGTATTCAAAATTAGATACCTATTCGTATGAATAGGGGTTCTTAAAATGAGTAGTAGACTTTATACTTCAAAGTGAAAGATGATAGTATTATAGTTGTTGTTGTTTATGTTGATGATCTTATATTTGGCAACAATAATGCTACATTGTGCTCTGAATTTCTAGCAATCATGAAGTCTAAATTTGAAATTTCAATGATTGGTGAACTTTATTTCTTTTTGGGTCTTCAAGTTAGTCAACTTGATAAAGATATATTTATCTCACAAACAAAATATGCTAAAGAAATGTTGAAAAAGTTTCAGATGATTGATTGCAAACCAGCTGGGACTCTAATGGAAACCAGCTGTAAACTTTCAAGGGACATTGATCAACCTTATGTGGATCATACTCTGTATAGATCCATGATTGGTAGTCTTTTATATCTAGTTGCCACAAGGCCTGATATTATGCATGTTGTATGCTTGGTTTCACAATTTCAATCTACACCTAAAATTTCTCATTTGAATGTTGTGAAAATAATTTTGAAGTATGTTGCTAGCATGATTGATTTTTGCTTGTGGTACCCTAATCATGGTGATTTTACTTTGGTTGCATACACTGATGCTGAATGGAAGGAAATATTGATGATAGGAGAAGCACTTTAGGGGGTGCTTTCTATCTTGGAGGTAGATTGGTAGCCTGACATAGCAAAAAGCAAGATTTTGTATCCTTGTCAATTGCTAAGGCATAATATATCGCAGCTGCTACCTGTTGTACTCAAGTACTTTGGATGGTCCAAACCTTGAAGGACATACAGGTTGATGTTGTTAGACCTGTTCACATTTTATGTGATAATACAAGTACCATTAATATCTCCAAATATCTTGTCCAACATTCTAGAATTAAACATATTGATATAAGGTATCATTTTCTACTTGAAAAGGTGTTGGCAAATGAAGTTATACTAGATTTTGTGGCATCTAATGATCAAGTATCTGATATATTTACCAAACCCATTCCTAAAGCTCAGTTTGAAATTCTCAGAGAAAAGCTTGGTGTTGTCTCTATCAGTTCTCTTCCATGTTAATTTTAGTTCATGGAGACAGGGGGAGCAATTCATGCATATTCTTTTATCCCTTAGTATCTATTTGGAATTATGAGAACTTTTCATGTTTGGTTCAGTTTCTCTACTTTTGGCATTGTGTCAAAAGGGGGAGAATTTGGAGGCTTGTTTTCAGCTTGTTGTACAATTCAGCTAGTGATTTGGACGCTTATTTTTAGCTTGTTGTACAGTTCAGCTTGTGGTTTGGGAAGTGATATGTTTCACAGTGATATGTAGTATTTATGATATGCAATTTTTATGGTGATATTCTTTGTTTATCCTATTTTCAATTGTATTTGATGGTTTCTTTGATATGTGGCAAGATGGCTATGGATTTCATGCAGTCATCATGTTCAGAACATGTATATTATATCTCTACTATTGTTGATTAACCTTTTTGTTTGACATCAATGCAAAAGGGGGAGTTTGTTGTCCCTCAGTATTATTTGGCATTAATTTCATAACACCAAGGTTGGGGTATCTGGTTCTGCACATGGTGATATTTCAGTTTTGCATGAGTTGGTATTATCATCTGCATCTGGCATATGTTATTGGTTGGTATGTTTCATAGATTGGCCTATGATCAGTTTGAAATAAGAAAGGTCATTTGCATGTTTACTTGAATATTGGTAAGTTGTGGTAAAGAATCTATTCTATTTTTAATAAGGCAACATATTATTCTTCAAATAAACTTTGAATTGTTGTAAGGAATTATTTTGAAAGGATGGCACATTATGTTTTCTTAAAGTCAATTGGAAAGATGTGGTAATGATAATATTGTTTTGTTCTAAAGGCACATTGACACACTATATTTCTTTTACAAGGCAACATCATTGTGAGGAAATCTTTGAACAAAAAAAGGGGTGGAAAATTGACTTTACTCAAATGCAAATGATGAAAGAAGGTAATAATAAAGTTTTATAAAGTTAAGATTAAAAGGATCTTGGGGTTGTCACTGGTAATTAGTTGTTTGACTGAATGGGAATTCTTTCCCATCATTATGCCCAGATGTGAAACATCATTATGCCAATTTTGAAAAAGTCTTTGAAGACTTGGTTGAGCATTGTTGGTGTTTGTCTCATTTGTTCATATTGATTACTGTTGTTACCCTAATCATGGTGTTGGTTACAAGTGGAGCTAGTTTTCTTTGTTGGCTGAAAGGACAAGTTTTATGCAGTGATCTACAGGGAAGTGAAGGTGTTTTGTGTTCCACCCAGGTGTATTCTTTTCCATTTTGTTTGTTTTCAATCTTCTGCTTTACTTGGTGTTGTTTAAATCAATGGGCCTTAGATTATGCTTTGAGTAATCGTGATCTATGCATTCTATTATTCTTGAGGTTACGACTCTTAATATTGTGAGATGTTTGGTCTTCTAAAATCTGTCTATAGCCATTATGTTAAATTTTGTTGTGGACTTTATTCAAATCTCTCGAGCTTCATGGAAGTTTTGTTTGTAAGAATGTTGTAAACAAGATTTTTTCCATTCCTTAATGTGTAAAATACTTTGAAAAAAATCCTAGTTGGGTTTACTATTAAGGTAGAGTCTGATGTTGATTCTAAGGGTTTGTTTTATATAGAGAATGTTTTTTTTGTCAAGAAACCCTTTCATTAGTTTGTGGGTTTGATAGAGATTTGTTGTCTCAATTCTATAGACTGTATGGCATGTATGTGTTGGTTATTTTCATTGTTTTCTTGGCAAGTTGGGTTTTGCTAATTCTGATGGATTATGGTTGAAGTTTTGTAAAGAAATATGTTCTTACATCTGGCAAAAAGAAATTGCAGATTTAGTTTCATATGGAAGTTATTCATACAGGTTTGCAAAATGACTTTTGTTTACCTAATTTATGTTTGAAAAACAAAGAACATATAAAATATCTTATTGTGCTCATTTTGAAAAGAGATGAAAGGTTTTTGGATAGCATAGATTATATATTTCTGAAGGACAATATATATTTTTTTGAGGCTTGAAACATTGTAACTCTAATTCTGAGGTCATTGCAGAATAGTGTATGTGATTAATGAAATACAAATTAACTCTATATTTATATTACTTTCATACTTGTACATTTCATAAGATTGTCAATGAGATATCACAACTATCAGTGAGACAGATCAGCTAGTGAAGCTTTGTACAAAGAATATTTTTTTGATAAGGCCAATGAGGCCAAGTTTGAGTGGTTTTATTCCCTAGGAGGGTTTCCACTCAAGACAAATTATGTGTCAATATTTTAAATGTTTTTTCTCATTGTATCTATTCATTTCATTTTTACAACATAAGTTTATTCATGATCTTATTATTGTTAAAAGAATTAAAAGAGTTAATTTTATTTGTTAACACAGATTCACCCCCCTATTTCAGTGTTCACTACACTCCAACACAACCTTCAAACAAAGTCTTTACAACTGAACAAGATACATGTTCGTTAGATTGTTCATGTGAAATCTATACAATAATCATGATCAACAATTAATACATTACTCAACCATGATGCAACCATTAAACAAACCAAATACAACTTCATGACATGCAAGTTATTTGACCTTCCACATGCAATTTTTATTATCGTAATGCACAACAATGAATGTTGCTAACCATAATGCATGAATAAGCAAACTAGGCATACTTTATGGGCTTGCCACAATATAGTCATAATGCACACTTTGCACAAAAGACATAACACTCATATGATATTGTCATATATGTCAATCAACCTTGGCCCACACCAAACTTGCTATATCACAATTGTTGTCATTTATTGCATTCAACCTAACATGATTGAGGATTTGTATTTGCTAAGAATTTGTGTAGGCAAAGAAAGTGAGAGATGATGCTTGAGGTGGATTTGAAAAACTTAAGTTATTTTCCTAAGTATTGAGAACTCTATCAAATAGAGGGATCTTGTTTTCCTAAGAGTTGAAATTGAAGAAAAACAACTGAAGACTAAAATTAGCCACTTAGAAAAGGAATAAAAAGATAAGAATATTTTATTGTTAATGAAAAGGAGGTTAGTTTGCTCTAAAAATAGTTCCAACACATTTATATGGGTATGTTTAGGCTAGGAATGGTCCTTTTTTGAACCAAAACATGTCGAAATAGTTTGAGCTACATTGGACCGATGATATCCCTTAAGAGTCCAAATTGCAAAAAGACAACAATCTTTGATGGGCTATTACTCAAAAAGTGTGATGCTTACAAACTCTCTATCTGAGGCTACAGGATCATGTTGGGACCCTCTACAATAACTTCTCTTGATTTTTACTATCTTAGGAGGTGTTTTCCCATGGTGATGAGTTTTTAGTTGAGGAAAAAGTTGTCAAATGCAAGCAGTGTAAAGTTGAAAAGTTGTGCAACTTTCATTCTGCAACTTGTACGACCAAACCGTTTGTTCCAACATGTCTAATGGGTATGTCTACACTAGGCATGGTCCTCTTTCACACCCAAACATGTTGAATCACTCCAAGCTACATTCATCCAGCTTGATCACTTAAGATTTTAGTGCAAAAAGACCAATATTTGATGAGCTATTACTTAGAAATTGTGACACAAACTCTTCATCTAAGGCTACAGGATCGTGTTGGGACCATCTACAATACACTCTCTTTTTTTTTGCTATCTCGGAGGTGATTTCCTATGGTGACAAATTTTTAGTTGAGGAAAAAGTTATCAAATGCAAGCACTATAAAGTTGCAAAGTGGTGCAACTTTCGTTTTGCAACTCATACAACCATGCAGTGAAAAAAATCCATGTGGTCAAAAATAACGTTCACAACGCATTATAATACATCCAACCATCCATACCTCCTAGGTATCAAATGCATCAATAAACTCATGCCAAAAACATATGCAACCCATAAACTACAATCACAAGCTCCTTGTATCAAACCTGTCAATGAAAAACATGCATTAGAATTCCCACTACATGGGTAATGGCACAACATAGCTGGTCTACCAATCAATACAATATCAAGGTGTGAAAAATAGTCAACAATGATCCACACATGCAGCCCAAATATTTGCATACTCTCTCACAACATGTTGCCACCATCCTCCCAAATCATATGAACACGAACCTCCATAAATGAACCACAAAGAGAGAAAACCTATAAACCATAAAATGTCCTTCTACCAACATCTCAAAAGTGCAACGTTGTGTCAAGTATGATCTACTAACAACCCCAAATGAGAATCCTCAACAACACCCAAAACAACATTCAATCTCTTAGATCAAATAATATATGAATCATGTAAATGACAACATGGGTGTAAGCCTTTCTAATCAAGAAGATCAAACTCAAAGTAACCATTCCCAAATCTGAAAAATCAGCTCATCAACCATCTCCTAAACTTTCCATCAATGAATGATAACATAAACTTAAATACACAAGGAGATAAACATGCCAAACATCTCTCAAAATGAATGCTCTAAAACTAACCATCCATAGCTCAAGATCCATATCAATGAAAGATAAAACAACATAAAATCATGTTAAACAATCCTCAAATGAGTCTCCAAAATAAATCACCATGAATCAACTCATTCCCATGAGAAATCAAAGCATGAAACATAAACACATAAAAATAGGATGGGCAATACCTATTGTTGACGTCTGAAATGGCACATCAACATGCAAACAAAATATTGCTACTCTGCTTCTCCTAAAAGAGAAAGATAACACATGGATATCTTAGCTCCCAAGGTCTTTGTAGTTGGTTCTCAACTGTGATTCTGATAGCCCTGGTTAGAGGAATTTTGGCCCTGATAACCCCTTTGGTTTTAATTATTATTATTCTGATAAGTACCCTGATTGTTGCTATTTTGATTGGGGTAATTACCTTGGATTTGAACGGGGTTCAATCGAAGCTGAGCCATGTTGTTTGTAACTTGAGACAATGTTTTCTTCAAAGTTTCTACCTCATTTGTAAGTTGGACTGTCTTTTCACTTTACGGGCTCTTAACAACAGGTGGCTGACCCACATGACCTGGTGTTCCAATTTGGTTATGATAACCATGGGAACTTTGAGGAAGTTGTGATTGTTGAAAGGGATCAGAAGTTCCAGTAGCAAAGAATGGGAGAGGTGGTTGAGTTTTCAATTCAGATATAGGCCCATAGTGGGAAGGAGACATTCCTAAGATGGTATTGAATAGAGGATTTGGGCTATGCATCTGATATCCTATTGAAGGGAAACCTCCTCCCAAGCTTCCTTGCTGAGAACTAATTTGTTGTTGCAACTTGATAGCTAAATGATAGACTTTGGATAGAGAATCAATATCAGCTAGTTGGTAAGTCCTTTGCAGGAACAAACCTAGCAAAGGGTCTATAACCCTAAAGTAAGCTTGAATGGCATTGTTCTCAGTGACTAGATAGGGATCTTGCAATATCCTATACAATCGTTGGAACCGGGTATTGAATAATGACAAGGATTCACCTGGTTCCTTTCTAATGGTAGTAAATTGGTGATATAGAAGAGTTGGGTCTACATAAACCCTGAACTAGTTAATGAAAGAATTTTCCAAATGTGTCCAGGTCAGAATGGAACATTGAGGAAGATTAAGGTACCAATTGTAAGCCATATCCCCTAAGGAGTAAGGGAATAACCTACATACTACATCATGGTGAGCTATCTAAGCTCTAGTACAAGCATCCTTGAAAGCTTTTAGGTGTTCTTTAGCACTCCATGATTCACCATGAAAGTACTTGGGACATAATTTCTCAGGGTTCTTGGGAATATTGTGAAAACCTCTAGGGATAGTCCTCAATGGAGAGGGATTATTCTGAAAGAACACCATTGGTGGGGGTGGTGGTGGTTGAGCCAGCTGTTTTATGTGTTGAACCAACTGTGATGACAATTGAGATGGACGTGATGGTGGATTGATAGGTATCCACTAGGGTATCGGTGAAAAACCTGGTGGAGTGAGTGGAGCTGATAAGGGTGGTATGATAGTTGCCCCAGTCTTGTGACCTTTGTGTCTTGTTGGGGTCCTGAGTTCTATGAAAGGTGATGGATTTTTAGTTGATCAGAGAACTCTGTGGGGCCTTTCTGGAGAGAAAAATCTAGTTTTATCTAGCTTTCCCTTCTAGGCCCTCCTTCTAGTACCAGTTCCTGTTGACATCCCAAATGGCACAACAACATGCAAAAAAAATATTGCTACTCTGCTTCTCCTAAAAGAGAAAGATAACACATGGATATCTTAGCTCCCAAGATCTTTGTAGTTGGTTCTCAACTGTGCTAATGTCCCTCAGTGGTCAATGTAATAGTAATATTCAAGGGGCCTACTGGTGTGAGCTTCTGGATTGTTCTAAGATCAAACATGAATTAAAACGTAATTTAACTGGGGTTTTTAAAGAAACAACAAAAGATAGATCAGGGTTTTGGGACAGAAAAGAACAATAATTCATCCAATCTTAACCAGACTTGTAATCCTTCAAGGAATTGCAAACTAAAACCAGAAAAAAAATTAACTTGTGATTGACACACAGTTTCATTCATTTACAGTGTTGATTTCAATAACAGAGTACTAGTTACCATTTTAAATAAAACACCAAATAACATTCCATTCCTTGTAGGCTTCATAGATCAAATGATTAACTTAAGACAAATATCATTTAGGAACACAATCTGAAATAGATTTTAATCTAGTTGTTTCTACTTGTTAGTGAAATAGATAAATGACAATTACAAAACTGGCACAATCACCATTGTACAGAAAATCTATGACTCAAAATTATTTCCATTTATACTAAGAAAACTTGAAAAATCCATTACAGGCTATTCTGAATCTAACTCCTAACTAAGAAGACAGAAGAGGCTCCTATTAAAAAGAATCAGGAAGCTGTTCTATCTTTCCTATCTGACTTTCTCTCTGATTTCTAACTCCTTTCTAATCCTAGAAGTTCTCTACAAATTCTTCTCTACAAGTGCTCTACAAATTCTAACCTCAAAAACTCTAACCTTTTCCAAGAGGCCAGAATTCCTTATATACAAGATGTATCAAAAATAATGTGTTGTCCCCCTGTATTAGGTTTTTTTTCTACAAAATATCTACTTCAGGAGAGCTGGCTCTCAGATCTTTTTGAGAAGAGTTAATGTTGTATTCAATGAGAAGCCCCGCTGTCCATATTGTTGAAAGGTTAATCTGGGGGTGATCTTAGATATTTTTCATCTGTAGCATTAACTCCTGGCCTTCGTGTCCATCTTTGAACTCCATCTCAGGGCCACCTTGAATGCTCAAAGTATCACCATTAATACTGATCCACCTCCTTGCCAGTAGTCACTATAGTTGTCTCTGTGACTCATAGTTTCTTAGTTCTTCTGGCCTTCCTTCATGCCCCATACCTCTTTGTGCATTGAGCATCTCTTGGAAGCACCATCAGGCCTCCTTGTAGATATTTGCACTTCGCCCAAGCTGATCCATTGCCACCTGTTCTCAGAAAGAGTCCATCTGGTTTGCATTCTGTTGGCCTTCTTTCCTAGGAACAGTCAATCAGTTAAAGGGACCAATGAATCACTCTTTTGGCTTCCTCTGATTGGTCGGGCATACACCGTGTGAGCTTTTCAAGTGGTCAAAAGTGGTCTGAATGGTATCACATGTCGGTGAGACACCATCGGTGTCTCCTCAATGTGATCCCATCCTTCAATTTCCCTAAGGTAGCATGGGGCAGTCGGTGAGACATTTCGGTGAGCCGTGGGAGTCATATCGAGCTCAAAAGAACATCGACAAGATAGCCGCTCATCGGTAGGACATCATAGTGACGATATCCCTCTCTGTGGCTCGAAGTTTTTTTTCCTTTCAGCAAGACTTTTTAATTGGCACAAGGTCATGGCGAGCTCCCCTTGGTTATACCGATGTCTCATTTTCATTTGTGAACCCACCGCTATCAGCAAGATTTTAGCATATCGATAAGACCACATGGCGAAGTCCTTGTTCTGTTGGCAAGCCCATTTCTTTATGATGGGGAGACATCATTGGGTCAACAATACATCTTACTGAACCCGTTCCATTCGTTTAGAGTCTCCCTGAGTTCCTTCGGTTTCCCCGAGTTCAGCCTTTTTGATGTGACCTCCGCATGTTGGCGAGACTTCTCGCCGAGAGTGTTATCTTTTGGCGATCTCCTATCATTTTGGGAAGACATCACTCGGTCGCCGAGACCTCATAGCTATCCCAAATCACTACGCCAATTCCACTTTTGTCGCTGTGACCTCATCCCTTCGGCCAGACATCATGCCAAAGGTTTTATCCTTCGCCGAATGTAACTCCCTTCGGCAAGACCCATGCTTATCGGCCAGGGGTCATACCGATATGCTTTCCTTCGCACCTCTTGCATCAACATAACACTCCCCTGTCGGGGAGATGTCCTATATATACATTATGCCTCGCCAAAGGATCTCCATAAGCACATCCTTTATCGCTGTGACAATCCCATTTTCTCCCCGATGAAGCAACATGTCAGCGGGACATTCTGGGTCAGCAAGACATAGGGAGCTCAACAAGAGCATACACCGAAGAAAATGACTCATGTTGAGGCAGAGGCTTGTTTGCACTGGTTGATCATACACGAACAAGTCACCAAGACTTCTCCCCGAAGTCAAATCCTCATGCCAAAATGTGTTCTATTTGTCGCCAGTTGGTGAGACTTAAGGATCTCAGCAAGACCTTTTGCCAAAGGAAAAATCCCATGCTGATGGGAAGCTACTAGTCACTGGGACTCTGATTGTTGTCTTGCCGACTGATGCCTACACATGAATTTCGCTCGTTGTGACATCTCTGGGGTCTTGCCGACCTTTGCCTTAGCTGATTTTTATGACCAACTGGATTGGGGAATGCATTCCAGCTGAGCTCCCTTGGAAAATATCATCAAGTGTAGGATTTAATCCTACAAAACAAATGCTTCCATTAGTCCCCAAAGCATATGAAATATATTAAAATAAACTATCCCGTTGCTTATGCTTACTTCATTGAATTTATAGCAAGAAGAAAACCAACTCAAGCTAAGATAGGACTAGAATCAGGGCAAAGAGACAAATCAAGAGGAAAACAAAAGAACTTCCAAGAGCAAAGCAAAAACCAAAGGAAACAAAACCAAAAAAGAAAGGGGGACCCATTTTGTTCCAAATCAAAATGGGTTGGTTAGGCAAGGCAAAACACCTATAAAATGATAGACTATTGAGTAGACCAAGAGTGGGGGATGAGAATGCTCCTCTAGGATAACAAATCCATCATGAATCACTCCAAAAGAAATCTCCTCTATTAGTCTATCATAAACTCATGTCCATATCTATGTGAAAGCTCCCCAATCTTCCATGCTGAAACTTCCAAAGAGTAACCATCTCAAGAAAATGTATCTAATCCCAAGAGAACTCCAACCTCACCTACATCTCCATGTGTCCATGAGCACCTGAAACTGATCAATACATGCCAAACTCCAAATGAAACATAGCACCATCATGAATTATTCAAGCAAATGACCATGTTCTCAATACAAAGAGAACCACCAAGATCAATGTCAAAGCTCCAACCATAGAATCAGGAACCTATCATGACATAATGATCTAACCATATCCTCCTAGGAGATCACATGCACTAAAACCATCATGACCAATATCAAGAGACTATATACCATGACAAACTTTAAACTAGTAACAAGATTAAACCATGGCATAATAACAATCACACTCTAAACCAAGAAACCACATCTCTAATCACATGAATATAACCATCACCAATGATGGATCCACGTCACTACCAACAACTCCCATTGAATCATGATACTGAGCTACACATGGCATTGCGACAACCATCTCCTCCATGAATATCATCCAAGTCTACACACACAACTGAAATGTTAGTAACATCAGGTGAAACCAAGATCTACATACCAAGAAGATACATACAACCATCACAAACCAATCCAAGACTTCCAAATCATCACTATCAAAAGATCCCTCTAAAAGTGTATAATCAATTAATGTAACCAAGATATCATGACATCATGATCAAACTACATGCTACAACTCCCTTCAACTAATTAACACTAGTAGAATTTGGCAAATAAATGACTAGGTGACTAAAAATTTTAGTCACAACAACTAAAAATGACTAAATTCTACTCATTTTTTACAACTCAGCTATAAATGAGTAAATAAATGACTAATTTGGTCATTGACTAAAAACTTATTTAGTGACAGAAATAAAAATGACTAAATAGTTAGTCATCAAATCCAAACTAGACAAAAAATTTAAAAAATAATTTGGTCAAATATTGGCGTGATGTATTCATGCACACAATGTATTGGCACGATTATTCATGTTGATTGCAGATTCATTCATCTCGCTTGATGTCACTTCATTCATTCATTGCAGACATCACTTCATTTGTTAGGTTGGCATGAGGCATTTTGATTAGTTATAGCAACTACTTGCATGGGTGACAAGGACTCAGAGAGGACCTAGAGACTTTTGAAAAGGTGGGCAAGGGCAAGGAATTCAGAGTTTGTTGCAACAAATTTGAATTCTCTGAGGCCCTCTATAGTGAAATTGGATTTGGGGACGCCCTCTACAGCGAATTCAGAGGTAATTCAAAACCCTCATTACATTAAACACAAATTTGAAATCTCATTACAATCTACTAGTCTTAATAATGTTCTTTCACAATCTTGCCACTATTCTGCTTCATAATGTGCTCGGGCTAAATATAATAAAATTTGGGTGTCAATGCCAAATTAGAATTTCCTCAAACAATTTTGATACATTTTCACTGAAAACACCAATTGTTCTTGTGAAAAGTAAACATGTGCTAGATTTACCCACACATCAAGCATCTGAACAAAGATGTTTCTTGCTACAACTTCTTGTACCTATGTAAAAATTTCCTTTGCAATATCAAATTGACCCCTTTCAGCTAGCACAATGCTGCCTCATTTGTAGCATAAACATTTCCTGGTCTCTGTGCCAACATTTTACAATACAATTCTCTATCCTTCTCAAGATGTTGTGCCTCCACCTTTGGATCCCTCCTCTCATTGCAAAAAGCTACAAAATAATTCCAATTTCCAAGTGAAATGTCAACATAATAATTCTTTGCATCTAATTCACTTTGTGTAGCTTTAATTATTTCTTTGCTTTAAGCTACTCATCTGTTTTCAATTCCATTTTTATAGGCACAGATAAAGCATTTGATGAGAACTCATTCCAAACTTGAGCCATGGTTGTAAGATGTAGATATGCATCCACATAATTAGGAAACTTGAACAATATTAGCCTGTATAAAATATTTTCTTTTTCAGTATCATGTAGTTGTTCAAACAACCTAGCAAGATTAAATAGTGTTGTGAATTTATCCCATGGTAAATCAAGTGAAACACCAACTTCTTCTAGTCGATGGAAGAATTTCATATCCTTAAAGAGCACAGGAAAAGCTACAGAATTAGCACTAGGGCTTTTATTTATGAATTCAACCCAAATACCATTTCCTAATGCCTCCATAAAAGTTTGTTGAGCCAGCTCTAGTTCATTATGCTCAAAATGAAGAACCCCAATGTTGTTTAACAATTGAATGGGTACTTCTTTTTAGAATTAGGTGTTGTACACCTTGCATAATGCTTATAATTTTTTATTTTATTATTATGTGTGTGGTGCACCTAGGGGTACCTAGATGGATGTGCATCACTAGGAGTTATAATGTTGGGGCTACTTTATGTTGTATGTAATTATTTAATATTGGGGAATAATAAAATAATAAAGTACCCAATATTAAATGTGGGGTCATATGATTTTGTAATTTCATGGTTTTGGGCATATGGTTTATGTAATACCACTTGGTGGTTTTGTGGGAGCTTGTTTCTATAAAAGCAACCACAAGGGTAGTTGTCTAGGGTTGGATAGTTTGTTGTAGGTTAGCAGGTTGAGCTTGTGCATGTGTGAGGGTTTGAAGCATGGCATGGGATGTGTGGATTCATGCTTGGTAACATGGAATGCATGGACAACTTTTTCTTTAGAAGTGTTCATGGAGTCTCTAAAGATGTATTGTAATGGGTTTTCATTGTTGAATAATACATGGAGTGTGGATGCTTTTGGAGGTTGGGTTTCTCTCTCTTGAGGGTTTTCCCAAGGTATATCTTGTGTCATCTTTCACGGGTATGTTGTCTATTCTCTTGCATGTTGATATTGAGTATTTATTTGCATGATTTCAGATTTGGGTTATGTGTAAATTGTCATTAGATGGCTACAATTTTCCTTACAAGTGGTATCGCAGCATTGGTTGTGGATTGGATAACCCTAGGTTGTATGAGAGAATGAAATACAATGGCAAGATATGAGGGTTTTGTAGGTTGTTTATTACAGATATGATGGTTTTAGGTTTGTTTTTTTGATGGGTTGTTTGCAAATTTGGGGTGTAAGAAATTTTTAGCAAAATAGGGTTTCTTGGTTGTGCATTCAAATGAGGGTTTTGTGGGGGAAATTATGGATAGGTTTGCACATGGAGTTTGTTATTGCAATTTATGGGTGGATATGTGATGGCATGAGTTTACTATGTTATGTATACCTTGGAGGTATGGATAGTTGAATGTGTTTCCATTTTCTATGTATGTAATTTCATCTATGGTGATTCATTCTTGACAGCTACTGGTGCATATTCATTATCTTTAGATTGAGTGTTTATGTTTTGAGATATCAGTTTGAGGCAGGTTTATGCTTCTTTGTGATAGTTAGTGTGACATATCTTTGGATGTGTTCTTATCTTAGTGAATTAGCATGGTGGAGGATGAGAAAATTCATGGATGATATGGTGGTCACCTTGGTTCTTGTTATAGGTATCTTGAGGGAGCACATGGAGCACTTGGATTCCAGGATGGTACATATTGCCTATGGAATTTATTCTCTTGATGTTTGAGCTTACTTGTTACCCCCTTATGCAATGTATACAACAAGTGGGAGATTTCTATAATTAGGTGTTGTACACCCTGCATAATGCTTATAATTTTTTGTTTATTATTATGTGTGGTTCACCTAGGGGTACCTAGATGGACGTGCATTACTAGGAGTTATAATGTTGGGGCCACTTTATGTTGTATGTAACATTGGGACTTAATTGTAAAATAAAATTATTTAATATTAGGGAATACTAAAATATAATAAAGTACCCAATATTAAATGTGGGGTCACATGATTTTGTAAGTTCATGGTTTTGGGCATATGATTTATGTAATACCACTTGGTGGTTTTGTGGGAGATTGTTTCTATAAAAGAAACCACAAGGGTAGTTGTCTAGGGTTGGAGAGTTTGTTGTAGGTTAGGAGGTTGAGCTTGTGCATGTGTGAGGGTTTGAAGCATGGCATGGGATGTGTGGATTCATGCTTGATCACATGGAATGCATGGATAGCTTGTGCTTCAGAAGTGTTCATGGAGTCTCAGAAAATGTTTTTAATGTGTTTTCATTGCTAAATAATACATGGAGTGTGGATTCTTTTGGAGGCTAGTTTTTTCGCTCTTAAGGGTTTTCCTAGGGTATATATTGTGTCATCTTTCATGGGTATGTTTTCTATTCTCTTGCATGTTGATATTGAGTATTTATTTGCATGATTTTAGATTTGGGTTATGTGGAAATTGTCATTAGATGGCTACAAGTTTCCTTAAAAAATTTCTCTTCTCTTCTTCAGAAGAGACTTTGGCATCTTAAGAGAATATAAGGTTGCATTGGGTTCTAATGATATTAATAACTCACCCATCTTGATAAATGCATGGGAATCAGGTGGATCTATGTGAGTTTCCTTTCTTAAAATTTCCAATGCCTTCTCTGCCAGCCCTTACTAAGCATATATATGGCCTACAACTTTTAAGCTCTCACAATTTTTAGGGTGGACCTCCAAACCATTTTCAAAATTTGAGAGATTACTCTTAATATCTTCAAGCTTCAATTGAACCTATCCAAAAAATCCTATGGCCTCTAGCTTTCCTTGACAAGTGGTGTCATAATCACTTTTACTATGATAAGATCATGCAAGATTATAATATGAATGAGATTTCATGAGAGTGTGGTCAATTGAATCAAGAGTTGTCTTAGTCAATTGTTCCACAAGAAAATGTTGCCCTGTAGTGAAGAAAAAAATGGTTTGCTACAAGATTCAATGCCATTGTAGAGTATGTGTATAATTCAAAGGCTATACGCATCTTTTGCATTCCTTCATGAACACTACCTTTTTCACTAACTATGAGAATCCTACAAGTAAAAAATGCACAAAACTAACCACAGAGATTTATGTAGAGGTAGAACATCATTTCTTAATGCCTCCATAAAATTTTGTTGAGTGAACTCTAGTTCATCATGCTCAAAATGAAGAACCCCAATATTGTTTAACAATTGAATGGGTACTTCTCTGCTCTTCTTCAGAAGAGACTTTGGTGTCTTAAGAGAATCTAAGGTTGCACTGGGGTCTGACAATATTAATAACTCACCCATCTTGATAAATGCATGGGCATCAGGTGGATCTATGTGAGTTTCCTTAAAATTTCCAATGCCTTCTCTGCTAGCCCTTGTTGAGCATATATATGGCCTATAGCTTTTAAGCTCTCACAGTTCTCAGGATGGACCTCCAAAACCTTTTCAAAATTTGAGAGAGAACTCTTAAGATCTCCCAACTTGAATTGAAGCTACGCAAAAAATCTTGTGGCCTTTAGCTTTCCTTGAAAAGTGGTGTCATAATCACCTTTACTATGATAAGATTGTGCAAGATTATAATATGAATGAGATTTCATGAGAGGGTGGTCAATTGAAACAAGAGTTGTCTTAGTCAACTGTTCCACAAGAAAATGTTGCCCTGCAGTGAAGAAATAATGGTTTGCTAAATGATTCAATGTCATTGAAGAGTATGGGTATAATTCAAAGGATTTACACTTCTTTTCCATTCCTTCATGAACACTATATTTTTCACTAACTGTGAGAATCCTACAAGTAAAAAATGCACAAAACTAACCACATAGATTTATGTAGAGGAAAAACATCATTTCCCAATGCCTCCATAAAAGTTTGTTGAGCCAACTCTAGTTCATCACACTCAAAATGAATAACCCCAATGTTGTTTAACAATTGAATGGGTACTTCTCTCCTCTTCTTCAGAAGAGACTTTGGCATCTTAGGAAAATCTAAGGCTACACTGGTGTCTGACAATAATAATAACTCACCCATCTTGATAAATGTAAAAGCATCATGTGGATCTATGCAAGTTTCCTTTCTTAAAATTTCCAAAGCCTTCTCTCCTTGCTCTTGCTAAGCATATATATGGCCTAAAAATTTTAAGCTCTCACATTTCTCAGGGTGGACCTCCAAAACCTTTTCAATTTTTGAGAGAGAACTCTAAAGATCTCCTAGCTTCAACTGAACCTATCCACAAAATCATGTGGCCTCTAGCTTTCCTTGAAAAGTGGTGTCATAATGACCTTTAATATGATAAGATCATGCAATATTATAATATGAATGAGATTTCATGAGAGGCTGGTTAGTTGAAACAAGATCTTCTCAGTCAACTATTTCAAGCAGCTGTCCGTGAAGAAAAAATGGTTTGCTAAATGATCGTCACTACTGTACAAGATAGGGTATAATTGGTGTTGGGCTCCTAAGCAACATATTTTCCATTCCCTTCATGAACACTACCTTTTCACTAAGTGAGAATCCTAAGCAATGCCAGTAAGTGCACAAAACTCATCACAAATATTTTTTCCCCATTTCCAAACTAAAATTCGCCAAAAATGTGTTTAAAACCTGCAAAAAAATACATATAAAATCACGCAAATTTTCATGCCAAAAAAAAAACCATGAGACCATAGCTTGTTGATTACTATTATGCTTTGATAGATTTTTTTCGAGCATCCATAGCTTTTTTGAAATCACCTTGTTTAGGCTTTTAGCCATAGCAGCAAGGAAGTAAATTGTTTGATAAAATGCTTTGCAGAGATATGTATGAAAATGGTATAGAAAAGGGGAAATGAACTTGAAAAATACTAAAGAATGGTTCTGCTATGATGGAATGCCATGATGAATGCAATGACAAGAGATGTTTATGATTTTCATGAGCCCACTGTTGAGTGAGACTATTTTCGAGATGCCAAACGGGGCCTACTACCTTGTTCCAGTGTTATTGCTTATTATTATGCTTTGACAGATTTTTTCAAGCATCCTAGCTTGTTTTGAAAGCACTTGTTTGAGGGATTTCACCATACAGCAACAAGGTATAATACCCCTATGATAAATGCTTTGGTGACAGCGTATGAAAAAAATATTATATATAGACATGTTGAACTTTGAAAAAATACCAAAGAAATGTGGTCTCATGAATCACGACAAGCAATGCACTGGTAGTTGTCTAGTTATTACTTATGCAATGTGAAGTAATTGCACAACTGCTTATGTTGACTTTGTAAAATTTATATTGTAATTGGAATTTTGTCATCTATTAGCATCTAGTTGTTACTTATGCAATGTGAAATAATGTTTTGAGTTTGAAAGATGTGCAATGCAATGTAATCTATCAATAATTTGAAGAAGAAGGAACGAAAATCCTTATTTTTATAATTCATTAGTTAAACTTCTATTTTAAGTGTTCTTCTATAACTCTTATTGCTATGGAAATTCTCAACAAAAATATTTTGTCCTTAGTCTATACCTGTTGCTATGTGTAGATAATTATAGATGGATCATCAAAGTGCTGAAATACCATGCATTTTTAGAGAGAAATATGAGCGATAGCACATCCACAACCATGTAATGTTTGTCTGGTGAAAGGTGAAAAAAAGAAGTTGTATTATATAGATAAGATATGTGGGGCATAGTGGCATAACTCTCAGAATGCCAATATGAAGATAATATAAGGAGTGTGGAGATGAAAGGAAAAACATAGACATATTAGCCGTTAATAAGGGTCGAAATTGAGGAAGAATGAGGGTCTAAACGATGATTAAATAAGTTGATGGAGGATATCAAACTTTAGATAAGTAATTTGCTGTTATTTGACAATAACTTCAAATTTTAATTTGCAAGTGGGTATGAGTTGGAAAATGAGAGGTAGATTGATATTGCATACATAAGTCTAATATTACCTACCCATGTCACACAAAAAACAAAGTCAATGGAAGAAATCACTAAGTTAGCTAGGTAAGGAAACATCCATGTGGAATATTGTGTATTATTTACAAGATCAGGCGGAGAGGAACATCCAAATGTCTCCAAGAGGTATAAAGAAGGGTTGAAATTAGCTGTGGTTCCTGAAAAGGTTCTTCACCACTTTTCGATAATCCCACGATTACTCTGAATGTATAGGTGCAAAGACATTGTTGAACTTATGCCACGTCATGCCCAAAATAAGAGCATTGATGGAAAACATGTGCTTGATTCTAAGATGTGGGTGGAATTTGATAACAGATGGCCTAATTTTTCTCAAGATCCTCATACTATAAGGTTAGGTTTGGCTCTAGATGGGGTGAACCCATTCTTACATCAATGTACTAAATGGTCAACTTGACCAATGTTTTTAATAAATTATAACTTTTCTCCATGGTTATCAACCAAACCATTTTTCTAGAATATTATAACACAGCAAAGCAGGATTTAGAATTGACTTATCTATTTGGCCAAGGATGATCTAATGGACTATGGAGAGGATTTAGTTAACTAATTTTAAGGGATGGTCATTCAATCAAATTCAACTTTAAGAGCTCATTGTTTATGATCTATGATCTTCCTACATGGCTGCCATTTTCCTGGCCTTTTGCTGTTCATGGAAACTATGGAGGTACCATTTGGGAAGTCTCATGATTTAGAGAGGTACCAAGGTTTGTGTAAGGTATTTATTGTGTGACATCAGCGTCATAATTTTAAAATGGATCATCCATCATCAACAAAAATGGTCTAAATGGCTGTATAGAGAATAGCGGCCCATTACACAACAGTGATTACATTATGAGAATGGACAAAGCAAAAGAATGCCATTTATTGAAAGTGATGGGATAGCTAGTAGTAGATATGACCCATGTAATGAAAGCAGTGTAAAAAGGTTGTGCATATTCTATAAGTTGCCATACTTTAAGGATATAGCCATTAGGCATACTGTCAACTTTATACATACTGAGAAAAATATAGCCTATGCTATTATAGAAAATATTTTTGGTGCTTTTGATACTATTTCATCACATGATGACTTTCAACAACTAAATATTCATCAAAATCTTTGGGTTAAAAAATATGATGATGAAAATTATAGAAAACCTAGAGCTCCTTATGTTTGGACAAAGGATCAACATGCACAATTCTTATAGTTGATGTCTTAGACTTGCTTTCCCACTGGATATATAAGTATTAGAAGCTAAACTGACATTAATAGCTTAAGAGGCCTCAAGACCCATAACTATCATGTCATAATGGAGAATATTTTACCTATTGTGGTAAATATATTAAGTTTTCCAAAGGGGCCAAGATTGGCAATTATAAGGTTGGGCCTAATATTAAAGAGAATGAGTTTACATGTATTAGATCGTTTAAATTTTGATAGTTTGAGGGAGGAGGTTATTAAAGTCCTTTGTCTATTGCAATGGGAATTTCCACTAACAATAATTAACATTTCTATGCATCTTTTGATACATCTACAATATGAACTAAAGCATTATGGCCCAATAAGAACAAGATGGATGTATCTTATAGAACGATATATGAAGGTCTTGAAAAAAATGTTTGTACTAGGGAAAAATCAGAAGGAAACATGTCTGAGGGATATTCAATGCAAGAGGCCATGGGATTTTGCACAAAATATATGAAGGATTTAAAAAATGTCAATTGGCGTGTGTGATAGAAACATGTCTGAGGGATATTCAATGCAAGAGGCCATGGGATTTTGCACAAAATATATGAAGGATTTTAAAAATGTCAATTGGCGTGTGTGATACAATGATGAACTAGACATGATTGTAGGTGAAGTATTAGAAGGTAATGTATGTCGCTTGAAACTATCACATCAAGAAAGAAGTGTGATACATGCCTATATTCTTCAAAACACATCTTCGTTCAATAAGTGGCACAGGTAAAAAAAATTAACACCATAATTTATTGACTCAATTGCATTTACACATTTATATTATCAATCTTACTATTTTTACGTTAATATTCTATGTAGAAAATATGAAAAAGACAATCAAGCTTGGATGCAACATCGACCTCAAAGGTGTAGATGTCACGTTGATTTGATTGGAGGTGATTCTTTTCCAAAATTTGAAGAATGGATTGCTAATGCAGTCAAGGATGCAAAAGAAGAAGTTCAAGATATAACAACGGAGGAAAGTGAGCTTTCACAATCTCCACATTTATGGGCTATTCATTTCAGTGGAATGTGGGCCTATGGTAGTCATTTAAGAGTGGAAGAAAAAGACAAAGGAAAGATAAATTGTGATTATGTTGTTAGTGTTGAATTTCTTCACGAAAGTGAGAAGAAATTTTATGTTGGATTCATACAACAAATTATTCTACTGGACTATGGTGACAATGGTCCTATATTATTAAAATGTAAGTGGATCCGACCATCTGCAATACAATTTGATGAGTATGGATTTATACATGCAAATTTAGAAGACAATTTTTTATCAAAGATGGATGAACCGTATGTTTCCCATCTTCAAATTAACCAATCATTTCTAATTGATTATGTAATAAGCCTAGGATGGTTGTATGTCATTCAAATAGAGTCTTGTTCAAAACCAAAAATCATGGAAGTTGTTAATATAATGTCTGATGGGAAATAGGTTAATTTACAAAAAACATTCAAAGAATTGGATGAAGACGATGATGGAGTGTTTGAAGAAGACATTTTGATTACCAATAAAGAGATTGGGAGAGAGAATGCATTGCATGTCACAAATGAGGATGAGGAAGAAAATCAAGAAGATGTAAACACAAATGATCAGGATTCTGATCTTGTTGGCAATGCAGATTATTATGATGATGTTTTGTCACCTTAAGAGGTTAGCTTGTCACCTAAACTTTGGTTATATGTATGGTGTAATTTATTAGTGAATGTAATAAAGATTTGAGTATAGGTATGCTTATTCACTATTGTTTTACTGATACATTTCTGAATGTAATCATCATTATTTTGTTAGTACATTGTATACAAAACTTAAGATGTTCACTGTTGATTTGAAGTGCATTTAAAGTTAGGTTTACTCAGTTTTCTTACTTTGGTTGAAAATTGAAAATTAATTTTGTTTAGTTAGAATATAATTTATTGTATACAGTCCTATATGTTTTCTAGATGCAAACATATAATGAACATCTATGATTTAATAATACATATAGATATCTTAACATTAGGTAAACTAAGCCTCCCCATTATAAACAAAGAAATGATCTCTTAGGTTTGACTGACACTAAAAACTAAAACTAAGAGACTACAAAATTACAAAATTGTTCAATCTTTTCAATAAAATGATATCTTAAATATTGCATTCATAATAAAATCTAATATTGCACTACCACAACAGTCAATAGAGGTATGCGCAGGACAACAGGACATATAGGTTGATGTAAAAATTCTTACAGCAATATCGTGACAACCAAATATGAATACCACAGGGTGGTGGTGAGAACATGTTAACAACTAAACTAAACTACAGCCACGTAAGGGGTAAACAGTGACACTGTTGTATGGCGGTGAACAATCACTCAACTACTAGAATTAACCTGTTGTCCTGTGGGAGTCCAAAGGGGTGTGCATAGGGTGGCAGTACTACTACCACTACCTTGTAGCGATCTTGATATGATAGATTAGTATAGCAGTGAGCAGTCACTCAACCGCTATAATTAACCCATCATCCCACAGGAGTCCATAGGAGTGTGTGTGGGCTGGCGATACTACTAGCGCTACCCGCAATGATCTTGAAATGACACAATAGCACTATGGTACAAGTCGTCAAAGCATTAAATGATTACCTAGGCATTCGATTTCCCAAGATCAATGGCATGTATTCAAACTCGAAATATTGGAAGATTCTAAAATATTTTGCATGAATTCACATTAATAGTGAGGTGACCGAGCTCAACATCAAATATTACTTGGGAATCGATGACATTTTGGCAATCATTCACAAAGCTTAGTGTACCAGAGGCAAGGGAGTTCAAGCAGGAAAACTCTGTAGCTATTATTTCGTCGGGTAAGTTCACAAAAACCCTTTGTAGCAAGTGTATAAGAACTAAATTTGCTTCTACAAGTAGACACTTAAAAAATCAAGTAGGAGTAAATTCTTCATCATGTCACCCAAAAGAAGTCAACTTGCGAGTAAAAAGGAAGATTCCATAGTTTATAAATCAAAGAAGAGGTCCCTACAACAATCCATTTTAGATGTGTTACCTAATTCTATAGACAAAGGATCCAAAAAAGGTGTTTAAAGATATAGCCCATGGATGTAGAGACCCAATTACCCCTATCTTATGGTGGGATATGTTTTGGTACTTCTATGAAAAAAGGGTTGAGAAGATTCCAGTTTCAAATCCTTAGACCTTAGATTTGGCCAAATTGATTTTCCCAATTGTCTTTGTAGATGTTGATTTTATTAAAGTGTTATAATATTATCACCCACATTTAGACCAGGTAATCAAGATCAATAGGAAGTTGATTGTTAATTATAGAGTGTTTTATAAATAAACTGTTAATACTAAGATCATCGACAGTGAGGAGGATTTAGAGATTGAGGAAACCTAGAGAGCGAACTTTTATACAGTAAAGCTGTAGGAGGATACTTACTCCCAAATGAGTCATTTCCATAGATCAGCATATTTCAAAAATAACTTATTTTCTTTGCGTGCCGGAATAGATGTTAGAGATGCCATATCAGGAGTGGGTAAATGAGGATTCAAAATTTGAAGTCAATAATGAAAGGACTTTAAGTGCATGAAATTGAGGCCACAAGAGGGTATCGGGCAGAGGAACAGTCCAACACTTTTAAACACTGGCTAGCTATTTAATAGAGTAAACAAAAATAGATGACCAAAAGAATGTTTGGGAACGATTGATGATGAAGGAATAGTTTTCATGGCCAAAACCGTGTTACATCCGGGATAGTAGATGTAAAAGAAAGATCTAAGATGATTTGAGAAATCTGGCTACTCTTGGTCATATTTCACCAGACCTCACAAAATCATGGCACAGACCTTTAGTACGAAGCCAGAGAAGGATTAAGCAAGATTCTTAGCAATAGTATATGGGTAAACTCAAGCCCTACATTTTACCTAAAAATTTCTATTTAATGAATTTTAGAATCATAAAATGTTATGGATGGAGCAGGATGTTATGAAAAGACAGAAAAAGAGGACATTCCTCCTTGGCCTAACTGAATGTGAGGAGCTATCTATAGGGTATAACACTCTTGAAGAACTATAGAACTATTTGAAGATGTGGTATTCATTAAATTCACGAGGAGAAAGGGTCTTTGATCCTGAAGGGCATATTAGTTTTATAAAGCAGACACTTCTCACTAAAGTTGGGATTACCCATGTAATGGATTTACGAAGATGTAATAAGAAATTGCTTTACACCTGATGAAGTTTTTTAAAGGAAGAGGAAGTGGGAAATCATAAGGAGGCTTGAGGAGGAGAAAAAGAAAAGGGACACTAGATTCCAAGGATTCTATGTTGAAGAAAATAATCCTATCAAAACAATGAACGTAATAATTGACAACTTTGAAAGATTATATGTTAAACTAGAAAAGAAACTTGAGGATCAGTCTTTGAAGCCCTCTAAGTTTTCCATCAAACCAAGTGGTATTTGCATCATAGAGCCCCTACTAGACACTGTCACAATACAATCAGAAGCATCCCCTAAGCAACCAAGTCCTAAAAGGTAGAAGAAACATGGAGTGGCCCCCTTAGTGGCATATGAAATAAGTGAAGGAGTAGGGATACTGAAGAGGTAGTCAATGTAATTTTGAATTTTAAAGATGATGAAGTTGATCAATCATTGCTTAAGCTTGCAATTGATGCTCACAAACTAGAAGAAAGAATGGATGTACATGATCATAATGATCAACAAGTGCATGATGATGAAAGGGTGATTGTTGCCCTTAGATTTATTGAAGATGATTAATTTATTCAAACTCCCGAGTTTAAGGATTTTTGGTTTAAGATGAAAATTAAAGAATTTGAGGAGAGACTCCAAATTAAGAAGATGGGCATTGAGGAGTCACAACATGACCAGATTTTTTCCCAGACTCTTGAAGAACTCAAGATTAATGAAATTACTATTAGCCCCAAGAAGCAAGAAAATTGGTCTTAGAAAGCAATATATTAATTATTCTTGGGATGGAGTTAAAAAATATATTCTTACTAGATCAAGTAAGAAGCCAAGAAGATTCCATGTTGGTTTTTGAATTCAATTTAGATGATGGAATGAGTGACATAGGTTACAATCCAAGACTTCAAAACCTATCCTTTTGGACAAAGCAAAATAGAATAGAAAAACCAAGATTGCTTGATGTTATAAAAGAAATGAGAGGGACTTCCATGGTAAAGACACTTCAAGACACATCAACATTGGAGGCACTACTATGACAATGCACTTAGCAATGTTTGCTAGGGATGCGGTTAAAGCTATGGAGCTTAGATTGGAAGAATATGAGAAAGAACAAACTGATCTAAATGATGAAGTTAATAGGTTATTCATAGAAAATGTGAAATTGAAATAGCATTTGAAGGGATTAGGTCCTTCCCAAAGTAAAGAATTAACAGTATAATAGCTCCCTGCCATCCAGACTGATATAGGTGCAATCATTGTTGAACAAGTTGATATGCTAAAACAAGAAATTGAGAAGTTAGAAAAGAGTAATGAAGAAACAAAGGAAAGAGAAAAGAGAGAAACCCTTGGGGTATTGGAACAGATCTTGGAGAATAGGTTTAAACTAATTGTGGAAAAATTGGAAAATGTGTATGAATGTTATGTATCCTTGTCACAAGCATTTGATTAGATAAAGGCCCATGTACCTATATTCGACCCCTTATTCAAGAAATTACAACTTGTACATCACACTTGAAATGCTTTGAGCATAATTTTACAAAGGATTGTTGAGCCTCCACAACTTTAAAGCCTACTAAGCAAATGGTCTGAATGGTCACAAATAAATTTCAATACATTTCTGTAGAAGAGCAAAAGATCAAGGAAAGAATGGATTCATTTCACACACTAAAGTAGTGGTTCTTTCCTAAGATACTAAGGGATGATGATCAACTAAAAGGCTCCAAGGATTGGATAGATGAGTTTAGAAAAATTGTTTCCAACTACCTCACTAATATATAGAAGGATGCTGACATAAATATTCACTACCTCAATTAAACCTTGGATGGAATGGGTACTGAAAATTCATCATGGATACCAAAGGGTTATTAGGAAATAGATGGAAGAGTCACTTGGCCAACACACAAAAAATCTAGGAGTACAAATTGCCTCATGATTATAGGGTGCACAAATGGGAGCAAACATATCTAGTTCCCCCAGAAGAGTATGCAAGTACCAAGCCTTGTAGATACTATCATGGAGAGAGGACTTTGCCAGATCTAAATGTTCATCGGTACCTTATGATGAGTAATGGACTTCTGTATCTTGTGAATGTTGTGGACTTCAACATTTGATAAATTCTCTTCACTTCTCATCTTTCATTTCTTTTAAAGTTTTATGTAATCCTGTGTAAACAATGATAATTAAGACTTTTTTATTTATGTTAAAAGTGGGTAACTGACAAGACACTTTTTGACATGTCAGTCAAGAATTTTTTTTGAAACGTATTGTAAAATATTTTTGAAGATCAATAGAATGAAGTTATAATTGGTGGTCGAATTCTAGTTTTAATTATTTATTGAAGTGAATTAATGAATGTTATCTTGTTGTCTCTAGTTTGATATTTCCTTTTTATTTAAATCAATATATCAAGGGTATATTTGGTTTATCAAAACACATTTGTTGTCAGAAAATTCATTTTGTACTACATTTTGGTGTCAAATATTTGGTAATTATGGTTAGTTTCATCACATTCAAATTCTAAATTCTAGGAAATTATAAATAGTAAATATATTGATGGTTGCTTGGATAGTGAAATTAGCTCTCTTAGAAATTAACTAAAATATCTTGTCTTGAAATATCTAGAAGGATTATTTTAATTAAAGAGGATTTTGTGGTTATTTTTCTAACAATGATTTTACAGTGGAGCTAGCTTGCTATTTTCATTCAAGATACAAATCATGATCAAAGTCAAGCACATACCAAGAAGATGGTACTCTACTTCAAACCCTCAACCTCACTTAGTTTAGTCTACTTACATGGGGATATTAAGGAAGTTACTAAACAATTAATATATATCATTTGTTGTTTGTGAAGGAGAATCCTGTGAGATCCAATATGACAGTGGATCAATATCAAATTTATTTTTTGCTAATACTAAATAAATTTATTGTGTTGCAAAAACCAAGGCGTTATACTTTAGAACATTAGAGTTTATAGTTATGGAAGCTAATACAGATCCTCATGCCATTCTTGATCCTTTGATTTCATTGGCCAAAGACAAGGTATTGATTTTTTCTCTCTCCTTGTACCATTTTGAATTACAAAATTATTGCAACCTTTTAAGATGTCAGATGGGAATTCTGTGTGATCGATTTTAAGTGTGCAATAAATGTATAATTGCAGATTAAAAACAAATCAAACAAACCAATGAAACTTTAAATCAAAGCATAAAATAAAGGAAAGAAACGCAAAATCCGTTTATGCTTCAAAGACGTTTCATTGTCCTCTATGTCAAGCGTTTTTTTCGATTCCAGCTTGCTCTCAAATCTTGTGTTAGGTTCAACAAACAGTCTTCCTAGAGAACAAGATTAAAAATGATGATTGTATTCTATGATATGATATGATTAACATGCATGATTGCTAGAAATATAAGATTACAAAATGCTCTAAATACTAAAGCTGATAATGACAATGCTAGAATGCTAGAATGCAATTAAGCTCTAATGCGTGTATATTTGTAAGTAACCAATGCTTCGATTTGTAGGGGTATTTATAGAGCTTTAAAAATATTCTAATTGGCTAATGTGATCAGCAGCTGTGAAAATTCCTAGCAAATCGAATGGTCAAAGATGGATAAGACTAGAGAGAAAAATAGAAGAAAACCAAAAAGAAAGATTTGTTTCCTTTTTCGGGGAAGAGATAAGATGAGATGAATTGTAAAAATCATCTTTTTGTGAGATTGAGGAAAGATTTTGAAGATAAATAATGAATTTATCAAATTCATTATTCATTTATTAGTGACATGGAAGATTTTCTTAATTAAATAAAATATTTAATTAAGATTTGAAGAATAATGGAGGATTTCATAGTTAAATAAAATATTTAATTATGATTTGAAAAGATATGAAGGATATTTAATTATTTTTTTAGAAAATGGCATGTAAATGAAATTAATTAGATAAAATATTTAATTAATTAGAAGAAAGATTTGAATAGGCGAAAAGAAATATTTAAATTTAATTAAATCAAAAAACTTAATTAAAACCAAAAGGTGATAATTAATTAAAATAAATAAAGAGTATTTATTTAATTAATCAAGGAGACATATGAATGTGAAATAATTAAATAAAGTTGATTAATTTAATCATGGCAGAAGAATAAAGTGAATGAATAATATAATTAAATTAATTAAATTTAATCATATGTAGAGAACTTTTAGAGAGATTAATTAAATAATAAATATTTAATTAAATGCTAGGATTAATTAGACATGACCAATTTTATGCATATACACTTTTCCCCTCTTTGAAGTGATGTGCAAAATACATTGCCTCAAAGAAAATATTCCTGCTTTTGAAATTTGTTCTGTTTGATTTTGCCCCTAATCGGAAATTTTTTAACTGATATGCCCCTGATTAAAAAAATAAACGTGTTTGATATTGATGATGCCCCCTTGGGAGATAAATCACTGATGATGAGAAAATGTTGATTTGATGATACAATTCGGATGATGAGAGGGATGCAGTGATTTAGCTCCTAATAATTGATTAAAAGATGCCCCAGATTGCAAGTAACAAAATGCCACCAAAAACCCACCTTGTTTGACCCTTAAAAGGTAAAAGGGTAAAAAGGACAAGTCATTTTCATTGTTTGACTTTAGAAACTTTTTGCTCTGACAGTGACTTGATGAGATGGAGATTCCTTATCACAGGAATAGATTCGAGCGGGCCCGCCGGTATCCGAGGCTGGCCGCATATGGACCACCAGTGAGTTGATTCGATCTTACTTAAATTTTTGAGATTTTATATTTAGCTGTGAATGAAGCACGCAATCCTAGAGAATAGAAATAGAATAGTGCTTATGAGGTTTCCTTTAGCGCATCTAGGGCAAAATTTAGTGCTTTGAGGGTTTAGACAGATTAGCACATTCGATAGGTGAAATAGCGCATATAGGATGCCTATCGCAAATTTGGTACATTAGCGCATATAGAAAACAGAATAGCACTTTTAGGGTTTTTGTGCATCGAGTAGATGAAATGATGCATTTGATTAGGTATTTAGCACTTTTAGGGAAATAGCGCATAGAGGAATTGATTTAGCACTTTCAGGGCATAGAATGGCGCATCCGAGGTTTTAGCGCATCCAGGGGAAATTTCAACGCATTTAGGGTTTTAGCGCTTTTAGGCTACAGATTAGTGCATCTAGAAAAATTTAGACAGAATGTTGTATGATGAAAATGATGATGTATTATTGCTTCTTTAGTCAATAGATAGATAAATTGTCTTTGTCATCATGTTGATATGGATAGAAATGATAGCAAAGCTAATAAATGATGAATTGATAACTTTGTTTCCTAAAGTAGAAAGCAAAGAGTAGATAGTTGATAACTTTGCTTTTAGAAAACAAAGAGTAGATGATTGATTTCTTTTGATAAATTTTCTTTCTGTGATAGAAAACAAATAGTAGATGATGTGATTGAAAACATATTTTCATTTGTGATTGAAGTACAAATAGATGGTGATTTGATTGTTGATAAATTTGCTTTCCTGAAAAAGAAAGACAAATAGTAAATGATGATAGAGTAGATTGATTTGATATTTAGATAGATATATTTTTCATTGATTTCATGATATGAGTCCCTGAGATAGAACACTTGATATGGTTCACGTGATATGATGCACTTGATAGGATTATGATATGTGTCACTTGATATGAATTTGATTAATATGGGTCATTTGATATGGGTCACTGATATGTATTTGCTGAAAACTATTGTGATATGGACCAATGATTAGGTAGCTACTCATAGGATTTGATTGTTTGTTCACATGATTGGATTTTATGTCATTGTCTAGTTGTTTCGGTATAATCTGAAAGTTGAGTGCCCCTAGTATGTTTTCCCCCAGTATCAACACAACTTGCTAAAATGGATATATACAATAATCAAGCCATGGTAAGACATTATCACTCTAGGAAAATGATGGCAGAATGATGTGATTATGGTTCTAAGATGATGGAATGAAAGTTGAGAAGCTAAGTGCAGAACATGATCTAATAGATGGAGAGCTACAAACAACATTTGTTTGTCAGATTTACACTATTTGTTATTATTGAATTTTTCTAATTTCTTTTTTATTTTTTTGTATTTTTATTGTCAATAGACTGTCTATTGCCAGGTTTTCACCCTATGACATTTTTTTTTTCTAGGACTTTTTATGTTATTTTTGTATTTTTTTCAGGACTTTTTCTATTGTTTCGTGTTTTTAGGACTTTTTATGGATGATAATAATTGTTTCACATAATACTTTTTAGGTGTATGCTGTTGATGGGTTCATCAAACAGTCCTCCTTCTCGTGCTTTCGACGCCTTTGTATGCTTTTAACCGATATCGCTATGACCACGCGAACCAATTTGTTCAAAATTTCTTCTCTTTGTCTTGCCATCTGGCTCTTCAAACAAGATCGCCAACCTCGAAAGATAATACGTGGGTTTGACTCTATGATATAGTCAGGGAGACATCATCTATTGATATGCTTTCAGTCTCCAAATACTCACTTCTTCTCATCAAGGAGTTCCAGCTCTTGCAATCGAGAAACTCTATAGTCATCATTTGTTGTGAGACCCTTCAATGATACCCTGAGTGATGGAATCTCAACCTATAGTGACAAAATAGCTTCTTCTCCATAGACAAGAGCATACGGTGCTACTCCTATTGGCGTTTGAATGCTAATTCTATAAGCCCATAATGCAGGATTGAGTTGAGTGTGTCAATCTTTCCTTGCATCATTCATAGTCTTCTTCAATATTTTTAGTATTGTTTTGTTTGAGGCCTCTGCTTGGCCATTCCCTTGTGGATAATAAGGTGTTTAATATCTATGTTGGATATGGAATCTTTCACAAAGTTCATCAACATCCTGATTCTTAAATGGTCATCCATTATCTCTCATAATGGAGTTGGGAATGCCATACCAACAAATGAGCTAGTTGAGAATGAACAATGAAATTTATTTGTCGCTAACCTTAGTGAGAGGTACTTCTTCAATCCACTTGGTAAATTACTCTATCACTGTGATGATAAACTTGTGTTCATTCAATGATGAGGGATGAATCTTGCCAACTAGATCTAACCCCCATTAAGAGAATGGCCAAGTTAGCGTGAACGATTGAAGTTCTTGTGCAGGAGCATGAATGAGGTTTCCATGAATCTGACATTTAGAGCACTTTTTCACAAAAGTGAATGATTCCCTCTCCATAGTTAGCCAGTATTAACCCATTTTAATCAATTTTTTGGATAAGGTCAGTCCACTTGAATGAGTACCACAAATGCCTCCATGAACTTCTTGTAAAGCCTTGTCAGATTCGTCACATTCAAGACATCGAAGTAAACTACCATCAAGACTGTGGTGGTAGAGGGTGTCACCGATAAGAGTATAGCGAGAGGATTCGTGAATAAAGTTGCGCTTTTGGTTATGAGATAAGTCGAGTGGTAAGTGTAGACACCTAAATTTAATCACTTCCATATGATTAAATTTATTGCATTTGCGTCTATCATATTAATATTAATTTATTAAATTAATATTACACCCTTTGTCTCATACCGATAAAGTATTTAATTTAATAATTAATACTTTGTCGTTTACCTTATTCCTCTCTAAATTAAATAAATACACTAATTTATTTAATTTAGTCATTTGTCCTCTTTTTGATTTAAAAATCAATTTAAAAATTCCTCACTTTCTCTCTCATTGTCACATCCTCCTACATTTGCCACTTGCTTCTAATCTTCTGTTAATTAGCCTAATCCAATATTTGCACAACCTTAACCAAAATCATTAGCTAAATATAGCACAACTTTTTGGTCAATTTTTCCATTTTTTTTCCTTTTTGATGTTAACCCCCTTTCCTATGTGAATTTTTAATTCACATTTATTTGCTCTAGATTCCTCTCCTTTAAATGTGAATTTTTAATTCACATTCCATCCTCCCAAGGCTTCTAGAACTTTGGACTTGTCACAATCTCCACATGTGACCAAGTCCCACCTTTTTGGAGCCCACCTTTTACCCTCTAGATCATCCTAGGAATGTGAATTTTTAATTCACATTTATCCCCCCAACCACCTTTCCTTTTCCCATGTAGATTTTTGAGGAATTCTAAAATTCCTCAAAAGTCCCTTTCACTCCCACTTGGGGACAAGAAATCCCTTTTTGTGGAAATCCTCTCATCCCCAAGGTGCATGTCCTTTTCCACCTCATGTACCTTTTTGACAACTCATCTCCACCTCATATCCTCTTGTCCACTTCACCCTCCACATGTCAAGATGTGAGGGCTTGTGGATTCTTAACCCACCATAGCCCTTCATCTTGGCCTTGTTGGAGCAATCTTGACCATTGAATTCTCTAGAGAATTCAAATTCTCCTATAAATCCCCCCTCCTCAAGGGCATTTTTAGAACACTTAATCAATTTGCAACTACATGCTGCCATTTTATGCACTCATCCAATTTTCAATCACATCCACTTGCATTTTACATTCAAGCATATAGTAGTGATCTTCAATCCACCATCTAAGGAGCACACAATCCATTTTAATCAAGGGCCAATCAAGGAGAAATCAACAGCAAGGAAGGTGATATTGTTTCTATGTTGTTTATCTATTTCCTTTCTTATTCTAACTCTTTTTTGGCTAATCTTGAGGTGTCCTTGATAGTTTGTCATTCATATTCTTGGTTATTTTGCACATTTAGATTAGCATAAAATATCAAGGTTGATGTGACAAGAGAGAGAAAGTGAGGAATTTTTAAATTGATTTTTAAATCAAAAAGAGGACAAATGACTAAATTAAATAAATTAGTGTATTTATTTAATTTAGAGAGGAATAAGGTAAACGACAAAGTATTAATTATTAAATTAAATACTTTATCGGTATGAGACAAAGGGTGTAATATTAATTTAATAAATTAATATTAATATGATAGACGTAAATGCAATAAATTTAATCATATGGAAGTGATTAAATTTACGTGTCTACATTTTGCCCCTCTTCGAAATATTGTTGAAATAACAATGTTTTGAAGAAAAGTGAAATGTCGAGGATGAAGAAAAAAATGAGGACTGATGCCCCAGCCTGACGAAGAAGAAAGGGGATGCCCCAGTGCCTGGTTTGGAATGGATGGAAGGAAGTAGTAGGGTATGCCCCCTCGAGAGGGCGGTTGGGGAAGAAAGAAGGGGCCCCGGATGACATCTTGATAG
>VDFB02013756.1:0-57133 GCA_007258455.2 Sequoia sempervirens | reverse complement strand
TGATGTCAAACGACTCTTAGTTGAAATTTTTAGAGCTTTGACCAAGCAGAAAAATAACTCTTCCCCTACTGGAGGACCAACAAAATGTTAGGTTGGGGGGAGTGATGAGCCTAGTTTTTGGTTTAGTTTTGGGGGGAATCTATAGTCTATTTTCTCATAGATGTCATGGAATTTAATGCTTAAGTGTTGGTATTGGCATAATGTTTCCCTCAAATCATTGACATTTGATCTCTACAAACTTTATGATATTTGGCATAGTATGTGAACTATCTATATTGATTTTGCATGTGGTTATTGAACATTTCTTAAGGTGGTTATAAATGTCTAGTTATTATGCATACTCACCTTGCCATGCAGATTTAATATGCTGAGTTGAGGAAGACATCGCCAGCTGGGCATGCACCATGATGTTTAGCAAAGGAATAACTCCAATTCAAAGAAGACCGGTGACAAAAGAATCTCCATGTAGCCGAGTGTAATTGCCTTGTTGTAGTGGAATTTAATGATCGAGCATGTGAGAGTGTTACTATTGTGCTAAGTTTGCATCTAACTTGCATGTCTGACTGGATTCCAAGCATGTGTAACTGCCATCACTCCACTTTCCCTATTTTCCCTAATTGGCATTCTCCCAGTCATGGAGTTGATTGCCTTGTTTATCTATTAGCATAAATAATAATTTGATGCTCCTCCCTCCTAGTTAGTTAGTTGATTAGTGAGAGTAGAGGAAGAGGTTGCACGATTTGATATTGTACTCCAATTTTGATACATTACTCTTTGTATGCATGATTTATAGTGAACGAAATAAAGTTCTAAGTTTGAGCATCTAAGTTCTTCTTAGTTTAGAGGATACTTATCTAAGGGGGCCCACTTAGTGAGTAATTTTTTTTATTAGTTTAGCATTAGTTTAGTATTACTTATTGTTTAGTACTTACTTAGAAATCTGGCATCAACTATTCCAACAACCACTAGAAGTCCATTATGTGTCTATTCCTATAGCCAAAGCAGAAAGAGTAGTTTCCCATTTGTTGCTCAAATCTTTTATTCCTATTATGCATTTAAGTTCAACATAGTTGTTGGTTGATGTTCAACATTTGCTTTATTTCCTTTTCAAGCAATTTACCTTCAACACTATGTGTTTCTTAGTTTTAGATTAGGAATGGCTACTTAAGAGTTCCTAGTGGACATACTATGCTGGCCCATTCCAAGTTCACATCCCTCGGTTGACAATTTATATGCACCTTCATGATGATTAAAGTAGCTATTCGGGTTAAATGTCCAATATCTAAATCATGGTTTTAGGGGATTAGTTATGGAATCATTGTAGGAGGCCAATAGTGAGGACCCAAATCAACATCTCCAACATGAAGATGCTTCAATTAATTTCTCCTTAAAGATCCACAACACACTTCAACACCTTGTTAGTAGGAACATGAAAAATATGAGCACGCAAAAGAAAAATCACTAACCCTAAGCACAACGATCAATGTAGACATGCAACAAAAATAGAGAACGATCTAGAAACACTCACAAGCAACATGAATCATTAGAGAAGCATCCATAGCAACTGAACTAACTAAAATAACATCTTCTTCAATCAGGAACACTGACTGAAGCAACAAAAGAACTGTCAAAATGAAAATATTGATATCTCAATCATGTCTTCACACGGATCTCTGAAACTTGATGTGGATAAACCAGATACACTCAGAAACAAACCCTTTAGTCCACATCCTCTAATCATCAATGTACATAACATACTAACATACTGAACTTCACTTCACCACTGACAACTTGCAACTCATTTCTTTACAATTTTCTCAATATCCTTGACATATACAACTTCAAATGGATTAATGTTAATAGTGTTGACATCAATGAAAACCACATATTAGCAACACAACCACAACATCCAACATGATATTCTCCCCAAAAGGCTCTTCTCCTCAGATAATCACCAGTTTTTCACATGAATCTTCTTCCCCTTTGACATTAATGACAAAGATCTCTAAGCTCTGAACCACATATTTGAATTTCTTAACCATATGACTACTCCCCCTTAGTAGTAGCCACCACAACATCAATCTGAAGCAAGATATGACTTTGAAATGCACAGACTAATGCAAAGAATTGCATCCTTAGTTTTTATTAGGAGGCATAATTACCCCTAACTTCCCTCTAAGATACTCAAAAGTATCTTTAGGAAATGACTTGGTAAAAATATTTGCAATCTGCTCATTAGTAGGCACATACTCCAATCTGATTTCCTTTTCACTTACTTTCTCCCTCAAAAAGTGAAACTTGATAGATATATGCTTTGTTTTTGAATGCATCACCAAATTCTTGGAAATATTAATAGGACTTGAATTATCATAGAATATAACAATAGGCTCATCATATACAACTCTGATATCCTTCAGCATCTGCTTCATCCATAATACTTGAGTACAATTGTTAGCAACAACAATGTATTTGACCTCTGTAGTAGATAAGGAAATAGCATTATGTTTTTTACTTAGCCATGATATTAGCTTCTTACCCAAGAAAAATGCTCAACCACTAGTACTTTTCTTGTTATTCACATCTCCTACCCAATCAACATCAGTAAAGGTACTCAAAGTAAGATTATCACCTTTAGGATACCATAGACCATGATCAACAACTCCCTTCAAGTATCTAAAAATTCTCTTCATAAAAATCACATGAGATTCCTTTGGATCAACTTGAAATCTTGCAACAATACATACAACATTCATGATATCAGGCCTAGTTTGAGTTAAATACAACAATCCACTAATAATTGATCTATATCTTGTCTGATTTTCTTTCAAAGAATCATCTTTTGTTGTCAACTTGCATCTGGTCACCGTGGGTGTACCAACTAGTTTTGAATCTTCCATACCAAACTTCTTCAACAATTCCTTCACATACTTGGACTGAGATATAAAAATCCCCTTGTCTAATTGAGTAATTTGCAATCCCAAAAATAATTTCATCTCACCGATCATAGACATCTCAAATTCATTTTTCATCTCATTAGCAAACTTTATGCACAAACCATCATCTCCTCCAAAAGTGATATCATCAACAAAAACTTCAATAATCAAATCTTTATCATCATTCTTGAGATACAAATTACTAATAGTAGTACCTTTGTTAAATACAAGCTTCAATAAATACTTTTCCAATCTTGCATACCATGCTCTAGAGGCTTGCTTAAGTCCATACACAACTTTCTTCAACCAACACACCATATCTTCCTTATCATTCAACTAGAATCCATTAGGTTGCTCAACATATGCTTCTTCATCCAATTCACCAATTTCTCCTTCTTCATTTTCTTGATTTACCAAATTGATTTGCACTTGATTTGTAGTATGAACTTGCTTTCCTTTGTTTGTACTATCATCTTGATCATCAGTGTCATATCCACAGGTTCTGGACAATGTACTAAAGTCTTCATCAACCTTAACATTTGCACTTTCAACCATTTTCTTCAATCTCTTATTGTAACACTGGTAGGCCTTACTCTTAGTAGAATAACCTAGAAAGATACCTTCATCACCCTAGCATCAAACTTTCCTATGTCTTCATCTCTCTTAATATAACATCTGCTTCCAAATATCTTGAAGTATTTAATAGTAAGATTTTGACCAGTCCATAGATCAAAAGGGGTCTTACCAGTATCACCTTTGATTTTTACTCGATTGAGTGTGTACACAACAGTACTCACAACTTCTCTCCAACATATATGAGGGACATTTCCTTCCAACATCATTGTTCTAGCAACATCTTCAACTGTTCTGTTCTTCCTTTCCACAACTCCATTTTGTTGAGGGGTCCATAGTGTAGATAATTGTCTCTTTATTCCATGTTCTTCACAAAAAGAATTAAATTCAATGGAAGTGAATTCACCACCTCTATCTAATCTTAGAAATTTAATCTTCAAACCTATCTCTATCTCAACCATAGCTTTAAAGATCTTGAAATTTTATAGTGCTTCATATTTCTCCCTTAAGAAGGTAACCCATAGCATTCTAGAATAATCATCAATGAGTAACATGAAATACCTATAACCTTGTAAAATTTTGACCTTAGAGGGACCACACATATCAGTATGCATAAGCTCTAACAATTCATTTGAACAATGCTTTTTACTCTGAAATGAAATTCTAGTTTTCTTTCCCAATTGACATTCCTTGCATATTGCATTATTAGGTTTCACCAACTTAGGTAGATCTCTCACAACCTTAGTGGAACTTATCTTGACAATATTATCAAAGTTAACATGACACAATCTCCTATTCTATAACCAACTTTCATCAACTTGAAAAATCAAACAACTTTTACTAGCAACATTCAAGTGAAAGATATTACCCTTTTTTTTGTACCTGATCCATTCTCATTTCCTAAACTCAATATTTTGCACTTTCCATCTTTGAATTGAAGATTGTATCCCTTATCAACCATTTGACCAACACTTAAAAGATTATGCTTCAATCCTTCCACATACATAACATCATCAGTATTATGCTTACCATCAAGAGAAATGCAACCTCTTCTAGAGATCACACCAACTGTATTATCACCAAATCTCAAAACACCACCATTATACTTTTCCAAGCTTACAAACTTACTTTTATCTCCTGTCATATGATGTGAACATTCACTGTCAATCACCCATTCATCTTTCTCTTCATTTTGAGCAGCTAGGGAATTCTCCACATTAGTACAACTGACAGATTCAGTAGATACAAGACTATTTTCCTTGATAGCAATAAATACCCATTCATCATCACTTCTATTTCCTTTATCAAATTCATCATCTATCACACCTTCATCAGTAGCATAGTAACACTTCTTTTGAAATCTAGGCTTGTTATGTTTTGGTTTAGCAGCTCTTTCTAAACAATTTGATGCAAAATGACCTATCTTATTGCAATAAAAACATTTAAGAGGCAATTTTCCTTCATACTTACCTTTTCCTCTTGGTACTCTTTTGACAATGAGTGCTTCCAGTTCTTCTAGCTCTCTTTCTTCTTATTCTTCAATCTATCTGATTTCATCCTCATACTTGAATGTCTTTCTAGATGAACTCTCACCCAGATCATTCCTTTGTTTATGTCTTCCAGAAGTAGTAGCCTTAAATGAAGATTCAACCTTAGGAAGGGCATCACCAAATTCGGTCAACTCAAAAGCATTCAGCTTACTAGCCAATGTATCTTTTCTTATGTTTTTTTTATAGTCTAGAGCTCTTCAATAGCACTAGCTTTGACTTTGTAAGAATCAAGTAGGGATCTAAGCACTTTAGCAACAATCTCAGATTCATCTATCTTTCCACCAACACATCTAATACCACACACAAGTTCATTCACTCTTTGCATAAAAGTATTAATATTCTCATCATCACCCATTTTCAACCTTTCATATTTCCCTTTCAAACTCTAAAACTTAGCAATCTTCACATTAGCATCACCTTCATACAAGGTTTCCAAATTTTTCTAGATCTCATAAGTAGTCTTCAGATCCATAACATTTGTCATCCTAGAATCAATCAAATAACTCAACAAAGCTTCCTTAGCCTGGATATTATACTCAACATCTCTAATCTCAGTAGAAGTAGTAGGTCCATTCTATGGAATAATATACATATTACTTGTAATTCTCTAGTAGGGTTCACGAATATATCCCAGATGGCACTCCATTCGAGTCTTCCACAAAGAATAATTTGTTCCATCAAATCTCAAACTATTATTCTTGTAACTTGCCATTCTGGATCACCTTAAGTTGTTAAACTTCTTCTAAGGAGCTTAGCTTTGATACCAATTGTTGGCAATACAAGGGCAGCCAACTGAGATGGGGGATTGAATTAGTTGTCATAGAAATTAAAACTTATTGACTATATTAACTTTATTCTCATATCTGATTATTAACCATGAAAGCATAAGTCAACAACACATCAAAATCACACATAACACCAATTTTTTTTATGTGGAAACCCTATTAGGGGAAAAACCACGGTGGAGGTCAGTCCACAAGATTATACCCTATTAAAAGTATAATAAGAATGAAATATGGGGAACACACTTGCATTCAGGCACACTACCTAGAGCTCACTGCTCAAATACAAAGTAAGACACACTATCTTAAAAATAGATTTGAATTATAGCCATCTGGATTTGAACTAAGAAAATAGCATCTACTAATCCTTGATTATAGTTCCAGTTAAGCACATAAACTCTTCTTCACTTCTTCACTCTTCTTCACACTCTACTAAGCCTTTGAATGATATTCACACTTACACACACGTAAGCACACTCTCACACCCTTTTGCACACTCTTTCACCTTTTCGCATACTGCAATTCAAATTAGCAAACTCTTCTATATCCACAATAAGAAATTTCATCGCTACAAGTCAGCTTCAACAAAATAATAAAAATAATATATCTATTGGCCCAAAACATTAAAGATTATCAATGCAAATCAACCAAAGTCACCCATAGCATAGTGAGGACCCAAATCAACATCTCCTACATGAAAACACTTTAATTAATTTCTCCTTGAAGATCCACAACATGCTTCAACACCTTGTCGGCCAGGAACATGAAAAACATGAACACACAAAAGAAAAATCGCCAACCAAAAGCACAACGATCAATGTGGATGTGCAAAAAATATAGAGCACAATCTAGAAACATCTAGAAACAACATGAATCATTAAAGAAGCATCCATAGCAATTGAACTAACTGAAATAGCATCATCTTCAATCAGGAACACTGACTGAAGCAACATAAAAACTGTCAGAATGAAAATCTTCTTATTTCGATCAAATCTTCATGCAGATCAATAAAACTTGACATGTATAAACTAAATGCACTAAAAAAAAACCATTTATTCCACAACCTGTGATCATTAATGTACAAAACATACCAACATACTAAACTTCACTTCACCACTGACATCCTGCAACTCATTTCTTTACAATTTTCTCAATATCCTCGACATATACAACTTCAAATGGATTAATGCTAATAGTGTTGACATCAATGAGAACCAAATATCAGAAACACAACCACAACATCCAACAAAAAATATTAACAATAAACAAGAAGTACATCTAAGAATGTTGGAAATTAGAGCTCCCAAATTTTTGCTTCAATTTGACAAAAGATTTTACCAGAAATGTAAATATGAATTATCAATTTAGGGTTTGGGGAATTATATTAAAGGGGTAACCAACTTACCTCAAATTTTTTAATGTTGTCAAGGATGTCAGCTACCTCAACATTCATTGCTTTGATTTTTGGGACAAATATTTTGCATAGATATTCTACTTCTTCCCACCTGCTCTGAGCGACAATTATGAGGGTAATACTATTTGTATTTAATCATGCCCAACACACCCCATGTCACCCAACTGAGTCTTTAAGGTAAGTGATGTCATCTACATTAAATACCTACGACTCAATAGGAAACAACAATAAACTTGATGACCTGAGTAAATACTCAACCATCTATGGAAAGTGGAGAAGCGAAAGTTCAATACCAACGAGGAAGAGTTTGGAAAAATGATGAATGACTATAGTGCATTTCATTATATTTTATTTACTGTGGACAAATCTATACTATTGGGCATGAAAATGGGTTGCAAAAACTGAGCATTGGGACACCTTCAACATAATTAAGCGGTGTGAGATGATTAGATTTAGATTTTGTCCTCTGGTATAAATTAGGGTTAAAGTCATGTATAAATTTATTTGAACATCAGTTTGTGGTAAATGGGTGTTTGGTTTTTTGAGAAACTAAATGCTATTAAATGAGTCTATTAGGAACCAAATCTTGTTAATTGATTCTAGAACATTATAAGGGAAGAGGTTGAGATCATATCCTAAATGATTTTAGAAAAATGAATATCCCCCAACCCTACAATCTTATTCAAACAGGTTTCATCATAAGGCTCTTACTCAAGTATCTACACATTTATGAGATTTTGATATAAAAACCTCTTAACAAAAAAAAAGAAATATAATGGATTTATACACGATGATAAAAAATAATTATCAAAGTATTAATGTGAAAATTGCATCAACCCAAAAGTTGACACACTTAAGAAAATTGATATTATAAGATATCTCAATCTTCAACAAAATCATTCTATGAGTTTAGGCTTTATTGAAATTGGCTAGATATAGTTGTGGGCTCAACTTTGTATAGTGAAAACATTTTGTTGCACATCCATTGATATGACTAGATTGTAATTTGTATGAATGAAATAAAAACATATTAACATCTAGTTAGCCTCATTATTAATTTGTTTGAACAAAATATTAATATATTAAGATACAATTATATTTGTTGTTTTATTGGAAATTTTATAAAAGTGACATAGTTCTTACCGCACAAGGACTTGGCTAAGTTAATGTGACATAGTTGATGAATGCTTCCCATATACTTGCAAATCCTAGAAAATCAAAATATTTTAAATTTTAATAATTTAAAAATAATCTCTTAATGTGAAGAATGGGGGTTAGTAGGTCCTTCACCCACAAAAAAACACCCCCATCTAAATAGAGTACTATAAAATATATAAGTGTTTTTTCCTATTAATTACTTTAACTTTCAATATAGACAATATTTTTGAAATTTCAATTCAAACAATCACTTTGAATCACTTCCACATAATTACATGACCATTAGCTTAAGGATGGAAAAAAAACTAACAAGCTAACAACCACTAAAATAAAAGACACCATGCTTGTGGGCATGCTAAAGCCTATATATATATATAATTATTGACTTGTATGAGATAACTTTCTAATAATTTAACATATGTTGTGTGTGATGAAAATAATTGAATGAAACAAAAGCTGAATTTGTAGGAGATTCCCTTTGCAATGGAAAAAGAAATCCATTTCTTCTACTTCCAACACTTGGCCATATTCTAATGAATCTAGGTTGATGAATTAGTGCTAAGGGCTAGGTTTCTGGAAGTTTTCCAATGTATTAGGCACGATTCTTTGTCAATAGAAATTATGTTTAAGTCAAATTAGAACAAATTAGTGTAGTATGAAGACTCTTTAAGGACACACATCCACTTAAAATAAAAACTTTAAGTTTCTCAAGCTATACCTATTTAAACATCATAACATGCATAAATAAAAAACCTTAATCTATCTGCACTATAGAAAGAGACAAGATATGTTGACTTACATTTAAATGTCATATTTTTTCATTCCAAATACCCTATATTTGGCTATTGGTCAACTGTATAATAACAAGATTATTTACTGAATCATTATCAAAGGTAGTTTATTTAATGAACATATCCTCCATCTATCCATCCCAAATCATCAAACTAGCATGCCTTAGAAAAGCATCTCTATATTAAAACATTATTAGGAAAGGTGTCTCAACATTGCATCCTAATGTTAATATAAAAAAAAGCAAAATTTAAGCAATAAAACTATAAAATTAAATTTTTTAGGGCTCTAGAGGTTATTTTTGGCAAAAAAACATCAAAACTAGTGTTATGTAACATGCCAATTGTTCAAGCGAGTAAATTTCCTAAGTTTTCACTTCCAAGTAAATAAACTATGTTTTAAACCATTGCAATAATTTATTTCTTTTCAAGAGAGAGAAATAATGAACATAAATGAAATAACAAATCCATTAATTGATTTCATTTTCAATACAATAATCATCATGTTACAATATTTTCAATATTTCAACTAATTACATACATAGCTCAACTGAGATTCAGAGTAACAGATACAGATGGTCCAAGAATCTTCTACAAGATTTGATCACCAGCTGAGGAGGAGAAGCATCACTCAAGCTCTTTTCCACCAACCATAGACTCATATGTGGTCCCCCACACATATCATTAGATAGATGGCCCTACCCTTCGGCGTAGAGATTGGTGAGGAAACATCGTAAATTTATCCTTAATGAGCTTAGTGTTGTGTCGTACATAACTAGAACTTGAAGACCTTACAATCTTGATCTAGCATGCACAAAAAGGAACACAATGAACTAATAGTGGAGCCAAAGGCTAACACACTACTTTGGCCAAAGTATTCTCACTCAATATTTGAGTGATAGTCATCCTATTCACATACACTAGCCTAGCTTGTTCTACTTTAGATTGGACTATATCTTTGCTTAGGTAAACCTTCAATAAGTAATCATTAACCTCCAATTTGACCTATTCCCTTTTCTCAAAATTACAGTGGAATATCTACCAATAACATAAACAAAAGTATAAGTTACCCCCCCTTCAATGGATAACCTAACCATAGGTATAACTCATCAGCTGCCTAAGTCCTTAAAAAACCTTTACATAACAAGCTATTCTAGATTTGTCACTCCTAGTATGTAACACTATAGATGTAAATAAATATCTCCTTAATATGGAGTAATTACAAACAATTATATGGAAAACATATCAACACGACCTTTCCTCTTTTATAAGCAAATTGACTACTACTCTTGTTTAAGAAAACTAGTGCAATTCCAAAATAAACATACAATGTTGAAAGTTTGTATTTTATTTATTCTATTCTTGGGAGATAGAATAACAATCTTCACACTCTCTCATTAAAAAAAAACCCTAGAGATCTCAATCTAAGATATGGAAAGGAGAAAGAGATCTTGTAATAGGGTTGTCCTAGGGTTAGATTATAAACTAAAGAGGGGTTCACCACTAGGATAGGACTTGGAAAGACAAATGAAATGGATGATCTAATGCTTAGCCTTAAAATGATACAAGAATTCACTAAATGACCTAAAAATGCATGAAAATAAAAACAAAAAGTTGAGAGATGAAAGGTGTGCACCTAGAAATCTAAAGAAGAGTGGATAAAGGCCTGAAATTCTAAAAACACTAATTTTAAAACCTGCTAGGACTTATACGCTAGTTTGGGTAATTTACTCCTAGATTAGGGTTTTTGGGAAAAAATGTTTTTGGCAATGTAGATTCTATATCTACAAAAATATGGAAATTGACCTATACGAGGACTCATACACCAAAAGTGGTGTATCATTCTAGTTAGGGTTTCTAGAAATTCAAATCCCAATTTTGCTCTTCTATGTCTGCTCTATCCTTCCCACCTAAATTCTAGATCCAAATATTTAGTTTGCAGCTTGTAGATGTTCTCTAATGATCTTCAATACAAGGTGACAACTTTGACAACTTTGAACACTTTAACAACTTTCTCTAAACTTTCTCTTCAATAATTCTTCAACCTAAATCTGCAAATCACACACTAAAGAGAGGGAAAAATGTTGTTTTGTTAGTAGAAAGGGGTTTGCCTTGGTAAAACCCCATTTTGGTAATCAAACCTTGAAATGAAATGAAATGGGAAAAGAGAATGATGAATGAACAAAATGTGGTGTTACAACTCACCAAACCCTAACAATAAAGTGTTACAAACATGTATGAAATGGATCCATGGATTTGGATATTGACTCTTGCTTGAATTTGATAGATCTTGAATTGAATGCTAGCTTGAATCATGAAACCCTACATAAAAATTGTTAGATCAAAAGAAAATATGATGCATGAAGACTTTGACATGCTGCTTGGTGCTTGAATAATTCTCTAAAACACTTAATAATATGCCCTTGAAGACTCTTGAATTCTCTTGTAAACACTTGAATGATTTTGTGAACTCCAATTTGCTATAAAGATGCTCATTCAACTTGCTAGGTGTAAAATGAGTGAAATAACCTTGTATTTATACTTTTTTATGCCAAATTTCTTCAAATTACAACAATACAAGCTAACATAAGATCTAGGAGGATAAAATCGTGCCAAGAATTTGAATTAATTTTTTATTTTGGGCCACATGTGACTCATACACCCAAGGTGGCATATGAGTCCCATTATGCATAAATTATGGGTCCATTTTCAAAAATGCTTAGAAAGGTGTAAAATCCAGATCGAGACCCAAAACCCTAGAAGGGACTCATACACCCAAGGTGGTGTATGAGTCCTAGATCACTAAATTTGGGCCACAAAACCTAAAAAACACTTGAATTGTGATTGTAAGTTGGTTTATGTTAGGATTATCCTAAAAATATGCATTAATTAAGGCTTGCTCATGCAAAATAAGGCCAATTAAAGCATAAAGAAGCCCAATCATTTAATAAAACCCTATAAAATTGTGAATGTATGTTACAACACTTTACAAACTCTAAATAAAGTATGATTTAGTTTACAATGGTGCAAGACCTAATGTGACTGTGTTAAACACATTACAAAATTAAGTCAAGGCATCATTAAGCTCAATTTTAACAAGAACCTAAACAAGTGTGAAAATGTCACCGAAGACATTTTTTGCACTACATTTAGACCCCACTTTAGTGAGAGGATGAACTTGCTTCAAGAGGGATCCAAGTGCACTAATGCCTATAAGATGGGATGACAACAATCAAGAGAGGTGATCAAGCCCCTAGGGTCAAGGTCCCATGGCTAACCAACATAGGCACAAAAGAACACACATGAAAATGATATAAAGAGAATCATTAAGGCACAAGCATACACTACCAAAGATAATGAGAAAATAAAAACAAAACAAAAGGGGTGGATCAAGCTTTGGTTTTTTGTCTAGCACAATGTGGATCAGATCTAGGTTGTTTTTCTAAAAAGTTTGTGCTCACTCTGAGGCAATGGAACTTTAGGTTGTCTATTGGTTGAGGATCTGAAAGAGGTGAGACACATACACACATGGCTGGTATGCAATCACACACACACGTGAGTGGCTATGGGAAATTCATGCCTTGATTGGGCTTCCCATCAAACCATACCAAAGTTATACCTCCTGATAACTTTGATAAGGTGCCACACAATAATGAACTTCAAGCTTCATGAGGAAAGCAAAGCTTTGTATGCTTAGAACTCATGAAAAAACAAGATGGCTCCATAGACATGTAAGATGTATTATGCAAGGTGGCCATATAACCAAATTGTAAATTTAAAAATAGGGAGTATTTAAAGGAGTCTTTCTTAATTCATGTAAGGTCTTTAACTTAGGGAACATTGTGCCTAATGTCTCCTAGAGAGGAACAATCAAAGAATATAAGATTCAAAACTTAGGGTATGCAGTGTGTCGTATCAAGCCACTAAGAGGAACATAATATGCTGAGAGAGATCACACTATTGAAGGAAATCACACCCAATGCCATCCAAAAAGTGAAAGATGCATCACATAAAGTAAGAAGACTATACCATGAAACATGAAATGCAAAATAATAATGTAAATGTATTCCCCCACTTTAAATAAATTGGTAAACACCATGTTGTGAGAAATTACTTTAAAGTAGCAAATGGTGAATGCTTACAATTAAAAATACATGAAAGCTAACTTGGAAAGCCCTATGCCAACTCATATGTTTCTAAATAATGCTACGCCATACGAAAGAAAAAAGAGGGGTTGCCCCCAAAAATGAAACTACAAACACATGAGAGATCTATGGATTTGGGCTTAGTATGTTCTTGCTGCAATGTTTTTAGAGGCTCAGAATTGTCATCATTCCTTAAATACTCATAGAACTAGAAGAATCACACAAAGAGAATGAAAACAAAGAAAAATATTTTGGGTCAACATGAAAGAGACATGAATGTCTCGACACCATGTGTCATCCCTAAAAGAAAAACACAAGACAAATGAAAAAGATAAAGGAAAATATTTTGGGTCAACATGGAGGAGACATGAATGTCTTGATGCCTTGTGTCATCCCAAAGAGGAAAAACACAAGACAAATGAAAAGATAAAAGCGAAGGGATAAAATATTTATGACAGAAAAAATAATGAAGGTACAAATAGAGGAATGTCACAAGGAGAAAGAGATACATCAAACAGAATAGTACGAGGGATCAAGTTACACATATGCAATCACACAAAAGAAAAAAAAAAAAAAAGAATTAATGCAAAAGACTACTAAGGAACATGCAAGTAAACCTATGAGCAGGTCGTTCGCATCCCAATCATGTTCATCAAATATAGAAGGCAGACAACTAGACAAAGGGATAATAGCAAGTGTCGAACTAGGGCCATCACCAAGTTCACTCTTCTTAGAAGAATTTTTGTTTAAGCTCATGGAAGAGGAAAACAATATATTAAATTCATTATGAACTTGTTCATAAATCATTGCAATCTCATCATCGTCATCCAAATTTATCACAATAGGAGGTTGTATTCAATTCATTATCACACTTATTATGGTTGTTGTATAGGATCATTTTGTTTTGATGAAGGGGGAGACTCATCATGAATTGCTTCATTCAAGTTTGGATTTTGATTTTCTTTGTTTATTTCTTCATTTAAATTTAGAGCAAGGGCACAACTTCTATGCCTACACTCTTTGGTACCTCTATTTATTTTAGTTCAGTTTTCAAGTAGCATTTGTGTAGGAGTAGGTTGATCAACCATAGGTTTCATTTTTGCCCCAAGGGGAGGAACAAAAGGAACCATGGAAGGTTGTTCAACCACTTTCTCTTTAACTTAATAAACTTGTTTTATTTTGGGAGGCGTGGCAAGATCGTTTTCATTGTCTATTGGTCTTTTGTAGGAAATAGGTGAAATTTCTATCTTATATTGATCATGGTTGTTTGTAATGACTTATGGTTCAATCATGGTTTCATCAACGATGGTAGGCTCATTCATGGGTGGAGGCATGTTTCAGAGGGATAATTTTGTTATGCATTTTTCCTTAAAATTTTGGTAGGATTTGAAAAAGGAGTCCTCATGAGGTTTAATAGGTTCCATAGGCTTGAGATAGAAGAAGTCTAAGGAAAATTTTCCATGAGAATACAAAGGGTTAAAGCCACTATGATGCACAGTAAAAGTTTCATTGTCAAAGGGAAACTTTAAGAATTTAAGTAGAATCAACGGGACCGCTCCCATGGAGCACAACCATGGGTGACCAAGCCTCACATGGAATTGATCTAACATTGCTATGATGGAGAATGAGACATCTAGTGTTTTTGGTCCTACTTTTAAAGGTAAAGTGATTGATCCCATCATAAGGCAAGTGAAACCATTATGCATCTTAATTCATGCTTTTAGTTTGTCATATATTTCTTGATAAAGCTCATCATGTAGAAGTATTAATTCCTCAGTGATCACATTCTCTCCACAGAGGGGATTTATTAATATCCCATTAGTAGGCTTATCATAGATTTGGTTGGCTATGTAAAGAGGACCATTAGGTGCATGTTTAAGTATATCTTTAGAGGAGAAAGCAATGTCAAGAGGATTTTTAGTTTGGCCTTTACGATTTTGAGTTTCGACCAATGTAACCAAACCATCGATGGGATTTTGTTCTTGTTGATCAATATCCATAGGAATTTTTTGAATTGTATCTATGTTCTCATCATCCTTGTCAACATTCATCACATCAGTCTTTGTAGTTTCACTACCTTTGAAAAATGAAATATTATGTCTCAGTATGTGGTTGTTAAAGATTTGCAAGTTTTGGTTAGGAGGTGCAATGTACTTATTTCTTTGATCATTAACACCTCCAATGGAAAGCCAAATTAAATCAATGAATTCTTGCACAAGATGTTTAATATGCTTATAATGTTCTATATCAATTGTGTCCATTTTGTTGGCGATAATGGGAATAAGCATTTGATCTAAATTTTGGAGTTAGAGGCTTATTAAGACTGGGTGTTTTAATAGGAGGCAAGGTAATCATTTATTGTTCTAAAAGTTGTGACATTATGTTATGAAGGGTATCAAGCAGGGGAGTGAATTTTCTTTTTGGGTCCCCATAGTTAAAGGGTATTGTGGCTTTTACAAAAGCTACTTGGGTATTGGTATTTTCACTTGTTTGTTGAGGGGGATTAAGTTGAAGGAAGCCTTTATTCTATTTTCTAAAAGGTTGGTAATTGTTTTGATTTATAGACTTGAACTTCTCAATTCAGCTAGAGGTGGATTTTGTATCATGACTACTAACTTAGTTTTGATAATCACATAGGGTAGTACACAGGTGCATAAAGGAGGGGAATTTAATAATGGTAAGCTTTACTTGTATCTTAATTTGAAAATTATTTATGAACATCTTTTGAAGGTGAGGGTTAGGAACTGTTACATCGATTTAGAAATAAAGCGATTGATAGTGTGAAATAAAGTCAATTATCTTTTCTTCTTTTTTCTTACATCTCATCAAATCGGCCAAGGTCATCTTAGGAGTCATATGCACTTGGAAATGGTTTATAAATGCCTCAACTAGTTCATTGAACATGAATGAGTTGAGTTGTTTGGTAACAAAGAAAACCATTCTAAGGCAGTATCCTTCAAGGACCTAGGGAAAAGATTAGCCAAGAGTTTATCATCAAGAAAAAATTCATTGCATAAAGCCATGTAAGTGGAAACATGGTTAGAAGGATCTCCTTTTCCCCCATATTTCTCGAATCTAGGCCCCTCTACACCTTGTGGCATGGGTTTTTGTAACATCTCCAAGGACAAGGGAATACTTTTGACATAATATGTAGGTGGGCCATTTTGATCTTGGTCGATAGTGGAAACTCATTTTTAAAGGGATGAAATGGTTTGGAAAAGTTGGTTTATGAGAGGGTCATTACTTGTGTTGTGAGATAGAGGTGAAAATGGTGGAGGTGTGTATGTGTTTATTAAAGGAAAAGTGAATGGGATGCTTATAGGTGGTAAAGTGGTAGGAGATATGACATGTGATGCCACAAAGGTAGTAGGGATGCTAGCGGGAATACCTAAGGGATCACATTACTAGTTGGTTGTATTGTTGTTGTAACTTGAGTGTTGGTATAAGTAGGAATAGAGGAAATTTTTGTGGGAGGAGGAATTTGAATTCCTCCTTGGCTTTCCACATTGGTTGTAGGTAAAGTAAAATTAGTGTTTGAGATAAAGTGTTTTCCAAATATTTGAACTATGTTACGCACAAGGTCAAGTCAATATTCACTTTCAAGCATGCAATGAATCTTATCTATTGTAGGGATTACGGTAGTTGAAATGTTCTTAGTACTTATTTTATTTTGTGGGTTTGCTAAGTCTTCATGAATTCAGATTCTATTTTCTTATGGAATACTAGCTACCATTGTTTCAACATGTGTCACACTACTTGAAGGTAAGGAATTGTTGAGGGTATGGTCCATACCTAGTGAACTAGTGTCAATACTAGGATTGAAAGATCTAGATAACCTAGTATCCATGATGATTGCACTATCACAGGATACATGAGTGTCCAAATTCATCTCACTATAGTATTAGCAATAGGACATAAAGTAGAAATGCTCATGCAAGGGATACTAAGTGCAAGATAAATGAAAACACAATATAAGATAAATGTAATGGAATGAATATAACAAAAAATTTGTAAACTGAAACAAAATGTTATCCATAACAAGGGTATGTGCAGGATCATCATGGAAAAAATAGGCCCTTAATTGGCAAAAAATTCAAAAAAATTAGAGTTAGGAAACTTGACGTAAAACTTTGAATAAGTTATCTATATTATTTCAAAAATATGTAAGAATAGAATCTGTAGAAAATTGAATGTAGTTTCTAAAATACTAGGTTTATTTTATTTATTTTTAAACCTATTTGGTGAAAATTTGAAATTTCAATGTAGTGGTACTTAAATTTCAGGGAAAAAATAAGTAGGTGTCTTCGACCACCTAACCAAAATAAAATGATAATATTTTTTTATAAGATTTTAGACATAAGTAGAGGACTCATGTCTAGATGTGATGCACATTTTTTTGTAATTTTTTTCCAAGTAAATAATTAATTACGATTTTTTTATTACAACTTTAAAAAAATATAAAAAATGGTATGTCTGACCACATTAACTTGGTCAAAACTTCATGAAATTCATTTTTTCTTTTTTTAATCCTATAGTATGTGAAGCATAGAATGTGATGCATATTTTGGATTCCAAAAATGTGATACCATTTGAAAGCTATAAATGTTTTTCAATTAGCCTATCAATCAAAACTTTAGTTATAATTCAAATAGGAAATGAATAATACTTATTTATTAAATTCAAAGTAAAGAATAATTTATATTGGTGGAAAGTTGAGAATCTCCTTTAAAAACCCTTTTTATTTCATCAATTTTGAGTAAAAAAAAAGTCATCGGCCACATACCCTACAAATACCCATCATATCGCCACTTTTTGGCCCATCATGATCTTGCACATACCCACAAACAGAAGCTCAAAAACAAAGTTTTAAATTCTAGAAAATGTAGTTCAAAATATGCACTAGGACTAAATCACCCAGAGGGGCGTATGAGTCCTAGTGAGGAATTTTTAAAAAAAAATTCAAAAAAATTTAAGTGATTTTTATGCTTCCTAGTTTGTATGATATGTAACCTAAGTGTAAATGTAGTTTTTAGATGATTTTAAATGATGTAGGATGCAAAAATGCAAGCTATATGAACTTTTAGTAATGAAAGATTAGAAAACCCTAGAATGCCAATTAACTAGTGCAAACCCTAATGCAAAGTTAATACAAGCAAGATATAGGATGATGATGCACTCCAAATTAGAATGATGATGTTATAAATGTAGGTTCACCCAAATGAAAGGTTTAATTTTTTTGATTCTATACTTGGGAGATATAATAACAATCTTCACACTCTCTCGTTCAAGGAAACCCCAAAAATCTCAATCTAAGATATGCAAAGGAGAAAGAGATCTTGCAATAGAGCTATCCTAGGGTATGATTTTAAACTAAAGAGGGGTTCACCACCAAGATAGGGCTTGGAAAGAAAAATGAAATGGAGGATCTAATGTTGAACCATAATATGATACAAGACTTAACTAAATGACCTAAAAATGCAAGAAAATCATAATAGAAAGCTGAGAGATGAAAGGTGTGCACCTAGAAATATGAAGAAGACTAGATAAAGGCCTAAAATGCTAAAAATATTCATTTTAAAGCCTATTAGGACTCATACACTAGTTTGGGTGATTTAGTCCCAGATTAGGGTTTCTAGGAAGAAATAGGTTTTTGACAATGTAGATTCTGGATCTACAAAAATTTGGAATTGACCTCTATTGGGACTCATACGCCAAAAGTGGCATATCAGTCTAGTTAGGGTTTTCTATAAATTTAAATTTTGATTATGCTTTGTCCTTCCCACCTAATTTCCAAATCTGAATATTCAATTTATAGTCTATAGATGTTCTCCAATGATCTTCAACACAAGGTGACAACTTTGACAACTTTGAACACTTTAACAACTTTCTCCAAACTTTCTCTTCAATAAGTCTTCAACCTCAATATGAAAATCACACACTAAATGAATGGAAACATGTTTTGTTAGTAGAAAGGGGTTTGCCTTGGTCAAACCCTATTTTGGTAATCAAACCTTGAAATGAAATGAAATGGGAAGAGAGAATGATGAATGAACAAAATGTGGCATTAAAACTCACCAAACTCTAACAATAAAGTGTTGCAAACATGTATGAAATGGCTCTAATGGATGTGGATCTTGAATCTTTCTTGAATGTGATAGATCTTGAATTGAATGCTACCTTTAATCATAAAACCCTACATCACAATTTTTAGCTCAAAAACAAACATGATGCATTAAGAATTTGACATGATGCTTGATTCTTAAAGAATGCTCTAAAACACTTAATAATATGCCCTTGAAGATTCTTAAATAATTTTGTAAAAAATTGAATACTTTTGTGAACTCCAATTTTCTATAAGGATGCTCATTCAAATTGCTAGGTGTAAAATGAGTGAAAGTGTTACATTGGTAGTTGTCGTTGCAGCAAAAGATTGACCTGTTAATGCCCAATACAACTGCCAAATTTATGTACGATCCATAGGAGGTGGTTAAGCCATCTCACAAACCCAAGTTTTGATCTAGATAAGGAAGATCAAGGGACACACCATCTTGTAACAATACCCCTACTAGAAGTGAGGGGTTTGAACCTATGACCTCGCTCTGATACCAATTGTTACATTGGTGGTTGTTGTTGCACCAAAAGATCAACCTGTTAATGGTTGATACAACTACCATAATTATGTAAGATCCACAGGAGGTAGTTAAGCCATGTCACAAACCCAAGTGTCATGCTAGACAAGGAAGACCAAGGGACACACCATCTTGCAACATAAAGAACCTTGTATTTGTAGTAACAAAAAAAGTAACCTTTTCCCTTTCTTGGTTTGATAATTGATATTAAAACTAAACTAATGGTGTCTTGGAGTGGTGTTGTAATGTGTTGTACACATTCACACTATTCTAGGACCTTTATTTAACAAATTTCTTTTTCCTAATTGATCATTTGCAATGGTGTTGTAAAGTGTTGTAATACACTTTCACACTTTTCTAGGATTTATTTGCTTAATTAACCCTAGTGGGCCACTTTTAACAAAATATATTTAACTTGTACCTTATTTAGGTGTTGTAAAGTGTTGTAACACACTTTCACATTTATCTAGGGTTCCTTTAATTAATGGTGGTTTATTGATTTTAATTGACCCTTTTAACTCAAATTGAAGCCCCCTTTTGAAGGATCTATCCTGACACCCAATAATGATATTGTATGACATTTAATTTGGAAAATTTGTTGTCCTAAAAAAAGCTACTAGGACCCATTTTCCTTTAGTGGAAAATGAGTCCTCTCCACATAGGACACCCCTTTCTTTACATTTTTGAGATGGGTTTTTGATGTTCTTTCACCTCCCCAAAGCTTGGTCTCAAAAATTGTGTCAAGTCCCATTCGCCTTTAGTGGTGAATGGGTCCTCCCTTAATAGGAACACTCTTTTTTTATTTAATTGTGGCACGATCCTTATAATTTTAATACCTAGATCTAACGTCGAATTGAATTCTTTGAATTTCAAGGTTAATCTCCTAATTTAGTATAAATAAGGGGTTAATTCAAATTGTTTCTCCTAGCAAGTTCAAGTGATCATAAGAGTACATCCACAAGAGCATTATAGAGTATTTCAATAGAATTCATAAAGAATTTCAAGGAAAATTGCAGCAATTCAAGATCATTTCATCATGCCAAGGGTTTTCTGCATTCATGCATCTTGTTGAGCCAAGATTGTTGATGTAGTATTGAAGATTCTTCTTGCAAGCATTGTTTCACATATGTTTGAGATCAAGGTATACATTCTTCATGGACACTTCATGTTAGTTTGTAGATTTACATTACAAGACATCATCCAAGGTATCTACATCACATTATTTCATCTTTCATGCTTCAAATTCATTATTTCATAAATTGGTTTAATTACCTAAAATGGGTTTGACCAAGGAAAACCCCTATCCCCTTAAAAAGAAAAAAAATTCTCATCTTGCATGTGTGATTGCAAGTTTTAGGTTGAAGAGAAATATTTGGAGAAAAATTGCAAAAGTTGTCAAGTTGCAAGATTGTCATTTATAGTGCATGAACGAAGAAAGAAGGCTACATAATTTATTTCAAAATTTTGGGAGTTGATAACTGGGGATCTAAAAGTGTAGATATCAAGCAACATAACCCAAAAGTCAAATTTTCAAAACCCTAAAAGGACCTATTCACCACTAAAGGCGAATGAGTCCTCAGTAGGGATGAAGTAGTGAAAATCTAGAATGTGGAGTTATATACTGAGAGGAAAAAAACCTAGAAGGCACTTTCCTGAAGACCTAACATGGGCCCATTTGCTACTAAAGGCGAATGAGTCCTCAGTAGGTCCTAAAACAACACTTTCCTAGAAAGGTACACATCATTTTAGGCTCTCAAAACTCCCCTTTTCTTTGCTATAACAATTAGGGTTAATTTGTGATTGTTATTTACATGTTTTAGCCCTCATAATTCAATGTTTAATAAGGAAAAAGAAATTAGTGTTTTATCATCTTGTTCATTCATGGTGGTAAACCATACTTTTTCTATTAAACATTTTTGTGAACCCGACTCATTAAATATTGTAATTTTTTGATTTTGAAGTCTTTGAGGGCATCTTAGGTTAGATATTTCATTCATTTGTATTTAAATTTGCATTGAATTAAAGATCTCATTTAGGGTTTCTTGTTTTTCATCACAATCTTGCATCTCATTTAGGGTTTAGAATTGCATTGTTTTGCATTTCTTAAATCTGAAAAATACAAAAATAAATTAGTCAACTTGCATGTCATTTATATCATACAGGTTTGTTTTTTAAAATAAAAACAAAATTTCATTTCAAAACGTTTTATATAGGTCATCATTTAACCTTCATTTCACTTGCATTAGATCATCAAATTCTGGAAACTTCTGTCATAAAAGTTACAGTTTCAAACTAGGCACAAAAAGTACATAAAATAACTTAAAAATTGCAGATTTCACCTTTTTACAACACTACTTTGGGACCCATTCACCCTTACTGGAGAATGAGTCCCTATTTATACCTGGACTGCATCTTCTAGCATTTGAAAAGGCGTTAAAAATCACTTAGAAATCAACAAAAATATTTCAAAAATCCTTATCCCGGACCCATTTGCTAGTAAAGGCGAATGAGTCCCTGATTAAGCCAAAAACTTCCTTTTACAACATTGAAAACCTTGTTTTTGTACTTCCTAAGATTTTTGGTAACTTATAGTATTAGTCTGGAAAGTTTCAATAACTTCTATTTTATGCACCTATGTCAAAAACATCAATTTAGGGTAGTCATTTTTGAAATCATTTCAATAGCAAAAATCATCAAATCTGAAAAAAATGTTTACATTTTTGAAACTTTGCATAGGTTGGATAAAATTAATTTTCACTTTTTCATACACAATGTTTACATTCATAAATATTTGAATAAGTTTGATAAAAGTGAATTTTATTTTTGGATACACCTTGTTTGCATTTTTGAAGTCTTGCATACATTGGATAAAAGTACTTTTCATCTTTCAATATAAATTGTTTATATTTGTGAAGCATTGCATAAGATCGTAAGAAGTACTTTTTATTTTTGGTCAAACAATGTTAGTCCTACGTTTCTAAACATGCTAAGAAAAATTCCATCCCTCACCCTCATGAGAATGCAATGGTGGATAATCATGACAATCAAATTTGGTCTTCCCCTAATATCTCTCCTATTTTTGACAAAGATATTTTGGTGATAGAAGATCGAACCAATGAGACTTATGAGAGTCTTATTTGTCCCTCTTCCCCTACCTCTCCTACTAGGGAAGAAATCATTAGATACAAGGATGAGACCATCGAAACATACCTTAATACTATTTTGCTTATTGCTCCCCTTTGCGAGAATGATTTGATACAAGAAAAACAAGACAATCCAACCATTGACAAGTCCCCTACTAGTGATGAGGTTATTTTAGAAGAAGCAACCTATGAATGTCATGAACATCTAGTTTGTAGCTCTCCTAAAACCTCTCCTAATAGGGAAGATATCATGATGGAAGAAAATGAGATAATTGAAACATCTTGCAAACAATAGTGATGAGGCTTCCTTAGATGAAGAGGGTGAAGTGACATTAGACTCCAATTCACTAAAAGATTAAGAAAGTAAGGATAAGTATTTTGAGGTTATGCACATTAGATATCCCTTGAAGTACTCTCTTGAGCCTAAACTTATCATTTATCCACCCTCGCAAAAACCACAAACTCAAAATAAATTTGTCCTCATCCTTGAACGACCTAAGAACAATGTTTCATAGAAATTGAGTCACAATACCATTGCTCATACATACAACACTAGGAACAATCCACAACCAAGAAAAACACCTTCAACATCCCTCCCATTACCTAATCCAATATTGCCTAGTTCTCGTCGCTTGACCACAAAGAATGGAAAGTGTGATCACTGAAAAAGTATGCCTTTTCCTTGCTTGATTTGAGAATAATTAATAATAAATTGAACTTAATATCACCTTGGTTTAGTGTTACGAGGTGTTTTAAACATCCACACTAGGTCTTAGGCCCTTTTTAAAGCTAAATAAACCTAACTTTTCCCAAATTTAATGTTGGAAAGTGTATTTATTTACACCTTCACATTAAATTTAGGGGTCTTGTATATCAAGTGGACCTAATCTAGTGTTGTAATGTGTTTTTCACATTCACATGGGATTTAGGGCCCTTTTAAGCTAAATAGACTCCATTTTCCCTTAATTTAGTGTTGTAAATTATATTTATTTACACTTTCACATTGGATTTTGGGCCCTCTTACATTTATGACCTTAATATCATCATTAATAGGATCCTATGACCCTATATTGTGCATCCCAAGGCATAATTTAATTAAAAACCTGACTAAATCAACAAAAAATCTTAAATTTTCCACTCCTCGACATCCTAGCTAGAAAAATAGCCCTTGTGGGACCCATTCACACTTTGGGTGAATGAGTCCCATCTAGTTGTGACTCATTCACCCAGGATGGTGAATGAGTCCCACTTGAGCTATTTTTTGGGTTTGAGCATGAAAAAGTGTGTTTTTAATTCAAATTGCTCCTAGGTTAGCATTAGGGATCAAATTAATGGTCATGTGAGTGGATTTTCTATATAAAAAAGCTTCCAAATAATTATTTCATCTATCCATCCATGTTGTCATGACAAGCACTCAAGGTTTAAGCATTTCAAGTCTTCACAAGGTCACCACAATAGCTTTCAAGATCAATTCTAAGGAATTCAAGAGAAAGATTCTTCATCAATTTTTGTAGCAGTTCAAGATCCATCATCATGGCAAGGTTCTAATTGCATTATTTCATGTTCATGCTTCATTATCTTATTTTATCATTTGGTTTAATTACCTAAAAGGGGTTTGACCAAGGCAAACCCCTATCCCCTAATAATCAACATTTACTCTCTCTTTCTTTGTGTGATTATAGATCTAGGTGCTTTGAAGGCTTGGAGATGATTGAAGAATAGGTTACAAACTTGTTGGATTCATTTCCCTATTGGAAAGGTAAAAATCCTTACAAAGAGTCACTTATAGCCCCAAAAATTAGGGTTTTAGATCCAGACACCTAGAGGAACAGATTAAACAAACAAAGAAGAGTAGATCTAGACTTTGAATTTCCAAAAAATTCAAACTCGACTCATTCACCATTAGTGGTGAATGAGTCCCTCTATATGTGTTTTTAAGATATTTTTGCAGATTTGGATACGAATTTTCCTGAAACTTGCTTCGGTACAGTTTTCTAGATTTGGGATTGATTTTCCCAGAATGGTGAATGAGTCCCACCAGGTTTTAAAATTAGCATTTTCAGGATTTCAGAGCTCCATTTCATCTCCAACAAGATTCCACATGCACACTTCCAGATTTGTAGATTTCTATTTTGTTTCATGTTAATTTCTAGGTCATTTAGAATTAGTTTGCATATCACATTGTGTTTTCCAGAATTCATGTTTTCCAAGTTTACACTTGGTGGTGAAGCCCTTTCTTGTCTCAATCATCTACAAGGATAACTTATAGTCAGATATCTCACATCTTTCATTGGGTTGATATCTCTAAGGTGTCCTTGAATGTGAATATTGTGAAATCAGATCCCTCTCCTTATATCCATTTTGTGAAGGAAGTGAAGCATCCATTTCCAGTGTCCACAAAAAGGAATATAATCTTGTTGAAAACCTTAAGAATACTCCTACTAATATTTCCATACAGGAACTGCTTCAAACATCACCTAGTCATCATAGCATTCTTCAAGAAGCTTTGCAACAAGTTATGATTCCTTCTAACACTAGTTCAAACAATGTAGCAGTGCTAGTTCAAGGAATGAATGACATGAACTTAGACATTGTTTTTCACCAAAATGAGTTACCTCCCTTAGAAATTTAGAAGAAATATTAAGATTTTAACATAATAGTCCACATTGGTCAAATCGCAATAAAACAAACTCTTGTTGAAAATGGTTCGAATCTGAATGTGGGTAGTGTGAACCTTTTGAAAAGACTCCAAATGAGTGAATGATATTAAACCAGATTATTTATCTATTCATGGATTCAACAACTTAGGAAAAAAACCACTCGGAGTCATCACATTACCTATCAGACTTGGGGAATTAACATTACAAACTTTGGTCCACATTATGCCTGATTTGAACTTTCTTACAACCTCTTTTTAGGGAGATCATTGATTCATGAAATGAATGGTGTCCCCTCTACTTTGTACATCGTGTCATGAAGTATGTCTATAACAAAAAATTCTACACCTTAAAAGACAATCCCGAACCCAAAAGTTGCTTGATTGTTGAAAGAGAAGGACAAAATCCTTTGGAAGCATTGGAATCCTATACACCACAAGAAGTCACAAAAGAAGAAAAAGAACATGAGAAGAAAATTAAGGAAGTCACTAATATATTGGAAGATGATTAGGGTTCCTTAGATTTCACACCTACATTCATGGAAGAATACAATATCATAAACAACGACTCTAAAAAGGGAAAACAAAAAGTGGTAGTGTCAACAAAAAATTCAACACCAAATTTGAAAGCATCCACCTCAACCACCTTAGAAGAAAAAAATTACACAACCAACTTTGATGAAGCTGATTATGAGAAACCAACAAATCCTAAAGAAATGCAAAAGCTTTGTGGAAAATTTTATGAACTCATGAAACAACTTGGCTATAGTGGAAAAGGATGTGCTGCTAGAGAACAAGGTATTCATGTCCCTATAGAACTTAACACACAAGAAACAACTCGTGGTCTTGGCTATTGTACTTTGATAGAACTACAAGAGTCAAACAAGCCTTCACTTAATGTCAACAACCTTAAAAGGGAATCTTCTAAGACAAGTTTAACTTTAGTGCATCCTGAATTGATAGAAATTAATACTCCTAGTTATTATCCCTTGAAAGACTCGTTTAAGATCAATGTCATCATGCAAAACACTAATGATTAGAGTCTGTTAGATTTTACACCCTCCTTTTAGGGAGAGTATGAAATCTCGCAATCTAAAGAGTCTTGTATAAGTATGATATCTGATACTAAGCAAGAGATACCTTTGTCACACAATAATGAAACATCTTCTACTATTGATCAAGAGAGTATCTTGTTGAGACTTCTCCAAGATCATTTGATATTCCTCCCTCTAAGAACACAAAATAAATTATATTACAAGAAGAATTCATTTTGTGTATATCATAGAGTTCATGGTAATTACACTAATAAATACAAGGCTTTGAGTAGTAAAATCCAACATCTTAAGGAGTTTGGTGCTATCCCTTATGTGGGGCACCTAATTCCTCTAATTGATACTGATTTTCACTTTGGCATGTTCTCATCAATCATTTTGGCTCATGGGTATGTGCAGGATCATGATGGGCCAAAAAGTGGTGATATGATGGGTATTTGTAGGGTAGGTGGCTGACAACTTTTTTTTACCCGAAATTGATGAAATGAAAATGGTTTTTAAAGGAGATTCTTAGCTTTCCACCAATATAAATTATTCTTTACTTTGAATTTAATAAATAATTATTATTCATTTTGTATTTGAATTACAACTAAAGTCCTGATTGATAGGCTGATTGAAAAACATCTATATATTTCAAACGATATCACATTTTTGGAATCCAAAACATGTATCACATTCTATGCTTCACATAATATAGGATTAAAAAAAGAAAAATTGAATTTCATGAATTTTTGACCAAGTTAAGGTGGTTAGACATACGAGTTTTTATATTTGTTAAAAGTTGTAATAAAAAAATATAATTAATTATTTACTTAGAAAAAAAATACAAAAAAATATGCATCACATCTAAACATGAGTCCTCTACTTATTTCTAAAATCTTATTAAAAATATTATCATTTTATTGTGGTTAGGGTGGTAATGAGACACCTACTTCTTATTTTTCCCTAAAATTTAAGTACTACAACATTGAAATTTCATATTTTCACCAAATAGATTTAAAAAAAATAAAAATAAAACTAGTAGTTTAGAAACTACATTCAATTTTCTACAAATTCTATTCTTACATTTTTTTTAAATAATATAGATAACTCATTCAAAATTTTATGTCCAATTTCCTAACTCTGATTTTTCTAAAATTTTTGCCACTTAAGGGCCTGTTTTTCCCATGATGATCCTGCACATACCCTCATCCTTGTCCTGCACTAAGTGGGGGCAAGGGGTTAGGTAGACTTGTCCTCATATGTCACTTGTTGTCTCTTTTGGATAATTTACCACCTTTCATGTATATATGAGAGCAAGCTTGGGATGTGACTAACATGCCTTAAGTTGTCTTGCATGTGACGTACTGAGTTATATTTAGCATTGTATTTTTTGGAGCAACACACCCCCCTCCTTGTTCATGACATAGCTTATTGGAAACATATAACTTAGCATAGGTATTTCTAAACAATCTATCATGTCTTCTTCTACTTTAAAGCAATTTCTCAAGTCAATGGTGTTAGCAACCACTTTAAAGTGGGGCCATACATTGATACTCATGTTTCACTGTGTGGTTTTCTTTATTCTTGTGATGCGTCCTTTTCTTGGTGGTATCATTGGGCTTGATTTCCTCCAAGAGTGTGATATTTATTTAACTTTTCCTCTCTTGGAGACATTAGGCACAATGTTCCCTAAGATTAGACCATACATTTGTCCTCTCTTTGAGACATTAGGCACAATGTTCCCTAAGATGAGACAATACATTTGTCCTCTCTTGGAGATGTTAAGCACAATGTTCCCTAAGATGAGACCTTACATTTTTCCTCTCTTGGAGACATTGATCACAATGTTCCCTAAGATGAGACTTTTCATGAATGAAGCAAAACCCCTTTGAACAAAAAAAAAAATAGTTATTTATACATTGTTCATAAGTGCTTGGCATAGCAGAACTTGCTAAACCTGATTAAGCATGAACACAGACTAAAAGGGCCACATAGCATAACACACCTTTCTTTTTTATGGAGCCTTCTTCCGTCACAGTTTCTTAGCATAACACAACTTGTTAAGCCCTATGGAGCATAAAAAAGTATTTTCATTATGGTGCCTTATTTAAGTTTTCAGGAGGATAATTTAGGTATGGTATGAGAGGCTAATATGATTCTCTCATTTTCCACCTCGTTGGGATAACTCACCTAGTCGATAGACTAAGGTTCCACTACCCCAAAGTGAGAATACATATTTTGGGAGAACTCACCTAGTTTATATACTAAGGTTCCACTACCCTAGAGTGAGCAGTGTATGTTATGGACAAATAGCCACCACCTCATATCGCATTGAATTGGTTGTGCTTGATCCTTTGTTTTTGTTTATTTTTCTTGGACTTTGACAGGGTATGATTATGTATCTTTGTTATTGCTACATACTTAAGTTTCTTTGATGTCTACTTTAGTGTGAGTTTGACATGGGGTCATCCTCTCACTAAAGTGGTGGCAAAATGTAGTAAGAAAAAAAAGTAGCATTTTCCCTTGCTTGGTTTGATAATTGACATTAAAACTGAACTAATGGTGTCTTGGAGTGGTGTTGTAATGTGTTGTACACATTCACACTATTCTAGGACCTTTATTTAACAAAATAATTCCCTAATTGATCCTTTACAAAGGTGTTGTAAAGTGTTGTAACACACTTTCACAGTTTTCTAGGATTTATTTGCTTAATTAATCCTAGTGGGTCACTTTTAATAAAATATATTTAACTTATACCTTATTTAGGTGTTGTAAAGTGTTGTAGCACACTTTCAAACTTATCTAGGGTCCCTTTAATTAATGGTGGTTAATTAATTTTAAAATTCAAGCCCCTTTTTCAAGGATGTATCCCAACACCCAATAATGATATTGTATGACATTTAATTTGGAAAATTTGTTGTCCTAAAAATGTTGCTAGGACCCATTTTCCTTTAGTAGAAAATGAGTCCTCTCCACATAGGACGCCCTTTTCTTTACATTTTTGAGGTAGGTTTTTGATGTACTTTCACTTCCTCGAAGCTTGGTCCTAGAAACCGTGCCAGGACCCATTCACCTCTAGTGGTGAATGGGTCCTCCCTTAATAGGACCCCTCTTTTTGAATTTAATTGTGGCAGGATCCTTATAATTTTAATACCTAGATCTGAGGTTAGCTTGAATTCTTTGAATTTTGGGGTTAATCTCCTAATTTAGTATAAATAATGGGTTAATTCACATTGTTTCTCCTAGAAAGTTCAAGTTATCATAAGAGTACATCCATAAGAGAATTATAGAGAATTTCAAGAGCATTGATAAAGAATTTCAAGGAATATTTTCAAGGGTTATTGCAGCAGTTCAAGCTCATTTCATCATGTCAAGGGTTTTATGCATTCATGCATGTTGTTGAGTCAAGTTTGTTGATGTAGTATTGAATATCCTTCTTAAAAGCATTGTTTCACATCTATTTGAGATCAAGATCTACATTCTCCATGGTCACTTCATGTTAGTTTGCAAATTTATATTACAAGACATCATCCAAGGTCTCTACATTGCATTATTTCATCTTTCATGCTTCAATTTTATTATTTCATGAATTAGTTTAATTACCTAAAAGTGGTTTGACCAAGGAAAACCACTATCCCCTAAAAAACAAAATTTTTCTCATCTTACATGTGTGATTGCAGGTTTTAGGTTGAAGAGAAATATTTGGAGCAAAATTGCAAAAGTTGTCAAGTTGCAAGATTGTCATTTATAGTGCAAGAACAAAGAAAGGAGGCTACATAATTCATTTCAGACTTCCGAGAGTTGATAAATGAGGATATGGAAGTGAAGATATCAAGGAATAGAGCCCTAAAGTTTGTTTTCCAAAACCCTATAAGGATCCATTCGCCACTAAAGGTGAATGAGTCCTCAGTCGGGATGAAGCAATGAAAATCTAGAATCTAGAGTTACAGACTAAGATGAAAAAAACCTAGAAGGAACTTTCTGGAAGCCCTAATAGGGACCCATTCTCCACTAAAAGTGAATGAGTCCTTAGTAGGACCTAAAAAAACACTTTTCTAGTAAGGTAAACATCATTTCAGGCTCTCAAAAATCCCCTTTTCATTACTATAACAATTAGGCTTTTGTGATTGTTATTTACATGTTTTAGCCATCATAATTAAATGTTTAATAAGAAAAAATAAATTAGTGGTTCATCATCTTGTTCATTCATGGTGATAAACCCTACTTTTTCTATTAAACAATATTTATACTTGTTTATGCCAAATTTCCCAAAATTACAACACTACAAGCTGACATCAAATCTAGGAGGATACAATCCTGCCAAGAATTTGAATTAATTTTTATTTTGGGCCACATGGGACTCATGTGCCCAAGGTGGCGGATGAGTCCCATTAGGAATAAATTATGGGACCATTTTCAAAAATTCTTAGAAAGGTGTAAATCCAGATTAGGACCCAAAACCCTAGGTGGGACTCATATGCCTAAGGTGGCGTATGAGTCCTAGATCACTAAATATGGGCCACATAACCTAAAAACACTTGAATTATGATTGGATGATGTTTTATGTCAGGATTATCCTTGAAAAGATGCATTAATTAAAGCTTGTGGATGCAAAATAAGGCCAATTAAAGCATAAAGAAACCAAACTATTTAATAAAACCCTATAAAAGTGTGAAAGTATGTGACAACACTTGAAGACACTCTAAATAAAGTATGGTTTAGCTTACAAGTGCCCAAGACCTAATGTGAGTGTGTTAAACACATTACAACACTAAGTGAAGGCATCATTAAGCTCAATTTTAACAATGACCTAAACAAGTGTGAAAATGTCACCGACGACATTTTTCAACAAAAGGGAAATGAGGTGTCCACCTTTTGGGAGATGGAACTTGGACCTATTTCACACTTTTGTTCATTAGGAAACCTAGATCCCTCAACCAAGTGACTTGATTGAGGAATGAGCTAGGGGATTCCTATTGTAATTGGATGGGGGTTCACCATTAGATGAAGCTTCAAAGGAGAAATGCAAACACTTATGCAAAAAAACAAGAAACTTGAAAACATGAAATTATAATGACAAACCAAATGAAATAGAAAAGTACCTAGAGAAGTGGAGAGGCAAAAAAAAGATCTATAAACCATGGAAATCATTGTATTAGAATGAACCAGGACTAATACGTCAGGTTGGGCATATGAGTCCTATTCTAGGGTTTTCAAGGGAATTCTCTTAAAGTTGATCAAGATTTGTTGACTAGTGATAAAATATTTTATTGGGACTAATACGCTAAATTGGGTGTATGAGTCCTACTACAATTTGTTTAGAATCTTTAGGAATATTCCAAACCTAGATCCATCACTATTGAATGCTATCAAAAAGCTATATCACGGACTAAATCATCAGGTTGGGTGAATGACTCTAGTTCACCTAAATCTACAAAACACACATCACAAGAGAGAAAAAAATGTTGTTTTCTTAGGGAATGAGGGTTTTCCTTGGTCAAACCCTATTTTGGTAATTAAACCTTGAAATGAAATAGAAAAGCATGAAGGAATGATGAATGAACATATGAAATGTTGCAACTCACCAAACCCTTGAAATGGACGTTACAAGCTTGTGTGAAATGTGTAGCATGGATGTGGATCTTGACTCTTACTTGAATGCTTGAAAATTTGTCTTGAATGCTTGCTTAAATCATGAAACCTACATCACAAATGTTATCTCAGAAACACACATGATGCATGAAGACTTTGACATGATGCTTGAATCTTGAATGTAGCTCCAAATGCTTGATGATTTGATCTTGAATGTTCTTGTATGAATACTTGAAGGCTCTTAGATTTCTTTCTTTCTTACTTGAATTTTTTTAGATGAATTTTTTTGAAATAACCTTGTATTTATACTTGCTTATGCTTAATTTCTCAAAATTACAACACTACAAGCCGACGTTTGGAATTTGAATATAAGGATAATAAAATCCTACCAATAAATTGATTTAAAATAGGTCCTAGGTTAAATCGGGACTCATACACTAGGTTAAGCATATGAGTCCCAGAGGCTTAAACCCAAGACACAATTTTTGAGAAGTGCTTTCTTTAATGTGACATTTGAAATCAGGTCCTAAGACCTAGGTGGGACCCTTACGCCCAAAGGGGCATATGAGTCCCATATCCCTAGATCTGGAACACATAACCAAAATATTAAATTATAATTTTCCATTTATTAAATGTTAGGATTATCCTTAGAAAAATGCAATTAACTAGTCTTGTGGATGCAAAATAGGACCAATTAAGGCATAAATGAGCCAAAGTTTAGCATGGAGGACCCAAAAAAGTGTGAAAATGTAAAGGGATACATTTTTCTACACTTCATTTAGCCCCCACTTTAGTGAGAGGATGACCTTGCATGAAACTCACACTAAAGTAGACAAATTTTCATCGAAAGGGGCCAAGTGTACCAATACTAGTGAGATAAAATGACAACAATCAAGAGGGTTGAGCAAGTCCCCAGGATCAAGATCCTATGGAAAAACAACATAGGCAGAAAATAACACACACATATGAATGATGTATAATGCAATAACATGGTACTAGAATACACCACGAAAGACATAAAGAATAAAGAAGAAAGAAAAGGAGAAAGAGGGTGGATCAAGCCTTGATAGTCTATCCAACACGATGTGGGCCAGTTCTAAGCTATTTGTCCAAAAAACATTTACAAGTGGAACATGATGTCCACTTTGCAAAAACAACACACACTCACAAGGGCTAGTGGAATCTAATATCCACTAGGTGAGTTTCCAAAGAGTTGAGATACACATGCACGTGGCCGGTATGTGCCCACACACATAAGCAAGTGGCTATAGGAAAGTCACGCCTATGGTCAGATCCCATATGTACTAACCATACCAAAGATATACCTCGTGATAACTTTGATAAGGTGCCACAAAATGAAACTTTGAGCTTATGAACAACATGCAAGAAAATATTTGTTTGAAGGGACTTTGCTTAGTTCGTGTAAGGTCTCTTCTTAGGAAACATTGTGCCTAATGTATCCAAGAGAGGAAAAATCAGAGAAATATCACACTCTTGGAGGAAATAAAACACAATGACACAAGAAAAGGACACATCACAAGAAGAAAGAGAATCACACAATGAAACATGGGAAATTTTTAAATATAATGTCAATGTACGCCCCACTTTAAAGTGATTTCTAACACCATTGTTGTGAGAAATCTACTTTAAAGTAGTCATATGTTCTTGAATGAAACTACATCATGAATAAAGAATTACCTCCAAAATGTAATGCTAAACATAGAAGGAAAAAGTACTTCACATATGAGACAACTTAAGGCACGTCATCCACATCTCAAGCTTGCTAGTATATAAACATGGAAGGTGTTCAACTAGCCAAAAGAGACAAAGAAAAGTGCCATATGAGGACAATGCTACCTAACCCACTTGCCCCCATTTAGTGCAAGAAAAGGGTGAGCCAAGGTGATTGATGAAAAACTTGGAAATCAATATCAATTAGAGGAACTAGGTGCTTCAACACAAGGAAGAGAACCACAATCCTTAAGATGTTGAATTTTATTACTCAAAGTTGTGCATTCATTAGTAGAATGACCATGAATTATATGATACACACAAAATAAAATCTTGTAATAAAATTTATTTCAAGTTCTTAGAGGGAGGGATGTCAAACAATCTTGGAGGATTCTTGACAAGATACTCTCTTGATCAATAGAAGATGTTCCTTTATTTTGTGACAAAGATATCTTTGACTTAGTACAAGGTGTCATACTTACACAAGACTATTTAGATTGTGAGATTTTGTACTCTTCTTTAAAGGAAGGTGTAAAATCTAATGAACTCCAATCACTAGTTTTTTGCACGACGACATTGATATTAAGTGAAAATTTCTTTGTTTCTTTCATTTCTTTCAAAGTATAATAATCATGACCATTAGTGTGTATCAGTTCAAGATCCACTAATGTTAAAGTTGGTTTAGAAGAACCAACCCCATTAGTTGTTTCTTGCATGTTAGGCTCTATAGGGATACAAATACCTTGTTCTCTAGCACCACATTCTTTTCCACTATACCCAAGTTATTTTAAAAGTTTATATCCTCTTCCATAAATATTTTCCAATTCTATTGCATTTGGTGGTTTCTCATAATCAACTTCATCAAATTTTGTTGTGTAATTTAAATCCTTTCTTCTAAAGTGGTTGAGGTGGATGCTTTTGAATTTTGTGTTGACTTCACTAGTTTTTTTTTTCTCTTTTTAGACTCCTTTGTTGTTGTCTTACATTTTCCCATAAATGTAGGCATGAAATCTAAGGAACCCCAATCATCTTCCAATAACTTTGTGACTTTCTCAATATGCTTTTCTTTTTCTTTCTCCTTTATGGGTTCCACTTGTGTAGTTGGTGTCAATGTTTTTAAAGGATTTTCCTTTTCTTTTTCAAGTTGTAAAACATTGTAAGGCTCAGGATTAGCTTTGATTGTATATACTTTTTTGGTGTATACATATTTCATTATACAATGAAGAGTTGAAGGCACTACATGAATTTCATGAATCCATGGTCTTCCTGAAAGGAGATTGTATGAATGATCATGAGGCATAACATGGATAGGAGTTTGCAATGTAGCCTTTCCAATTGTAAGAGGCAAAGTGATCACTCCAAGTGGTTTCTTTCCTACATTGTCAAATCCTTGAATTGATAATGAATTAGGTTCAATTCTTGATTTATCTATCCCAAGTTTATCAAAAAGGGTTACACTACACACATTAAGAGTTTAGCCATTGTCAACAAGGGTTTGCTTTATCCTTGCCATATTAAAGATAGCTATTATCATGAAAGCTTCATTTTGTTTTTGCACTTCCAAAGGAGGTACCTCACTTTGGTAGAAAATAATGTCCACATTTATTCCTTGAATGATGGCTGCTATGTCATTCAATTGCACATTAGGAGGAACTTTTTGTAAACACTTTGAAGTATGTTATGATAACTAGGTGAGGCTTGAATAAGGCCCCATAATGATATCTTAGTAGGAGTGTTATTAATTTTTTCAATAATATCATACTCCTTTCCATTATTTAAAGGTAAACGAGGGACACTAGGCAAGATAGGTTGATGCAATGGGAGGGATGTTGGAGTTGATTTTTTCTAGTGTTATATGTGTGAGCAACGATATTGAAACTAAATTTCTACAAAATATTATTGTTATCAAGTGTCCTTTTAGGTGGTTCTAAGGTAAGCACAGGTTTATTTTGAGCTTGTGGTTATTATGAGGGTGGATAAAGGATAATAACTATCTCAAGAGATCACTTCAAGGGATATCTAATGTGCATAACCTCAAAGGAATCATCCTTATTGTGATGATATTTTAGCAAAGGAGATTCTAAGTTTACCTCATCATTTTAATCAACTAAATCCACATTACTATTTTTTGAAAGGCATGCGTCAATTCTATCATTCTCTTGCACCATGATATCTTCCCTAGTAGGAGAGTTTTTAGGAGAGCTACAAACTAGATGTTCATGGCATTCAAAGGTTGGTTCTTCTAAAGTGACTTCATCACAAGTAGGAGAGTTTTCAATGGTTGGATTTTCTTGCCTATCAATGATGGCATTCTCTTGTTAAATAATGTTCTCCCTAAGGGAAGAGGGACAAATAGGACTGTCATTATTATTATTGGTTTTCTCTTCTAACATCAAAATATATTCATCACAAATAGGAGAGATACTAGGAGAAGGCCAAATTTGATTGTTATGATTGTCCATGATTTTATCCTTTTTCACTAAAGAATTCTCACAAGTAGGGGAGGTGTTAGGAGATGAATGGAGACTAGGTAAAGTAGTGTCAATGATCTCATCTTGTATCATAATACCTTCCCAAAGGAGAGGAGGAAAGGGATAGACAAGAATTTCATGATTCTCAATGATTGTATCTTCTTTCACCAAGATACCTTCATCACTAATAGGATAGGTATTAGGAGAAGAACAACTATGATTATCGTGATTTTCTAAGGTTACATCCTCTTTCACCAAAACATTATCACAAATAGAAGAGATATTAGGGGATGAGGGGATGATGGGTCATGTGGTAGCATGGAATATGCCAACAACCTTAATTTATTTCACTAATATATTCTCATGACTAGAATTCTTTCTAACGCATTTTTTATTTGCAAATTTGGAAAAGAAAGATACTAACATTTGTGAAAAGTAATCTATCCCACTTATGCAATGCTTGGAGATGCAAACAATTATCTAACAAATCAGATGATTTTCACTACTGAAATAAGTTTTGTAATGAGTTACACAAGATAAATGATATGCTTGAATTTCAATTCTTATGTTTACAAATGCACTTGAAATGAAACCAATTATGTAAAGACTGTTAATGACAGTAATTCTAGAAACTAAAATAGTAACCTAAATGCAACAATCAAAAGCACAAATGACAAGATTTCAATGCTCCAAAATGTAGATTGAGACCTAATCAAGGAATAATACACCCAACTGGGTGTATGAGTCCCACTTAGGGTTTTTTACACATTTAGATAGTGAAAAATAGAGAGCATGAAATACCCAAAAATCTAGAAAAGAGACTTGTATAGGGAATAAATTGCCTAGTTGGGCGAATGAGTCCTAGTTAGGGTTTTTAAGCCTGATTTAATAAATTATGAGTTGATTTTAATGTGTCTAGAGTGTATGCTCAATTGATTGTTTGCAATTATAGATTTCTAATGAAATTGAATGATGCAAAATACAAAAATGTAACCTATATGCACTTTTCACTAATGCAATGTTTAGAAGTCCTAAATGCAATTCAACTAATGCTCATGAAAAATTAATGAAATCTAGATCTAGGACTATAATGTTCTCCAAAAAAAATTTTAAGGTTCCAAAGGTCGAGTTCACCAAAATGATCCACACAAGGGAAATGAGGTGTCCACATTTTGGGAGATGGAACTTTGACCTATTTCGCACTTTAGTTCATTAGGAAACCTGGATCCCTCAACCAAGTGACTTGATTGAGGAATGGGATAGGGGATTCCTATTGTAATTGGATGGGGTTCACCATTAAATAGAGCCTCAAAGGAGAAATGCAAACACTTATGCGAAAAACTGAGAAATTTGAAAACATGAAATCAAAATGAAAAAAGGAATGAAACATAAAAGTAACTAGAGGAGTGGAGAGACCAAAACAAGATCTACAAACCCTGGAAATTGTTATCTCAAATTGCATCAGGACTAATATGCCAGGTTGGGCATATGATTCTCATTCTAGGGTTTTCAGGGTAGAATCTAGAGTTCTTTGAAAGCTAATCAAGATCTGTTGATTGGTGATAAAATATTGCCTTAGGACTAATACACTAGGCTAGGCATATGAATCCTACTACATGGTTTTTTGAGGATCTTTCTAAATCTTTCGAACCCAAATCCGACACTATTGAATGTTTTCAAAAGGCTATATCAGGAACTAAATTGCTAGGTTGGGTGAATGAGTCCAATTCACCAAAATTTGTAAAACACACATCACAAGAGAGAAAGAAAATGTTTTTTTGTTAGGGAATGGGGATTTTCCTTGGTCAAACCCCATTTTGGTAATTAAATGTTGAAATGAACTAGAAAAGCATGAAGGAATGATGAATAAACAAATGGAATGTTGCAACTCTCCAAACCTTATAAATGAACGTTGCAAACTTTTGTGAAATAGCTAGCATGAATGTGGATCTTCACTAAACCTTGAATTCTTGAAACTTTTTCTTGAATGCTTGTTTAAATCATGAAACCTACATCACAAATGTTAGCTCGCAAAAACACATGATGCATGAAGAATTTTACATGATGCTTGAATCTTGAATGTAGCTCTAAATTCTTGATGATTTTCTCTTGAAATCACATGTATGAATACTTGAAGGATCATAGATTGCTTGCTTTATTTCTTGAAATTACTTAGATGAAATTATGTGAAATAATATTTTATTTATACTTTTTTATGCTTACTTTCCCAAAATTACAACACTACAAGACAAAATTTAAAATTTGAATATGAGGATAATAAAATCCCACCAAAAAATTGATTTAAAATAGGTCTTAGGTTAAAGAGAGACTCATATGCTAGGTTGGGCATATGAGTCCTAGAGGCTTAAACCTATGACAAATTTTGAGAAGTGCTTTGTTTAATGTGATATTCTAAATCAAGTCTTGAGACCTATGTGGAACCCATAAGCCCCTTTGATCCCTAGATCTGGAACGCATAACCAAAATATTAAATTATGATTTTCCATTTATTAAATATTAGGATTATCCTTGGAAAATGCAATTAAATAGGCTTGTGGATTCAAAATGGGACAAATTAAGGCATAAATAAGCAAAATTTAAATAGGGAGGACCCAAACAAGTGTGAAAATGTAACGCGATACATTTTTCTACACTACACACACACACACACGTGCACATATATATATTGGATTTTGAGTTGTTATATTGTTATTAGGAACTATACTAAGTTAAGATTATATGAATGTTGTATAAGTTGTGAAGCACGAGATATGAAATTGCTTTGAATTAGTTAGTAGGAATTTCAATTTGAACATGGGTTGTTAGCTTGGTTATTCCTAGGGTTAGGATAATCCATGGGAAAGGGTGTAACATAGTTGGTAAATATGTCATGTCATCACATTTTTAAAACAAATGTATGGGTATGTGCAGGGTCATGATTGGCCAAAAGTGGCAATATGATGGGTATGTGTAGGGTATGTGGCTGACAACTTTTTTTTACCAAAAATTAATGAAATGAAAAGGGTTTTTAAAGGATATTCTTAGCTTTCCACCAATATAAATTATGCTTTACTTTTGAATTTAATAAATAATTATTATATATATTTTATTTGAATTACAACTAAAGTCATGATTGATAGGTTGATTGAAAAATATCTATAGCTTTCAAATGGTATCATATTTTTGAATTTGAAACATGTGTCACATTCTATGCTTCACATACTATAAGATTAAAAAATGAATTTCATGAAGTTTTGACCAAGTTAAGGTGGTCAGACATACGAGTTTTTGTATTTTTAAAAGTTGTAATAAAAATTCATAATTAATTATTTACTTGGAAAGAAATTACAAAAAATATGCATCACATCGATATGAGTCCTCTAATTATATCTAAAATCTTATAAAAAATATTATCATTTTATTGTGGTTGGGGTGGTTAGACAAACACTTCTTATTTTTTCCCTAAAATTTAAGTACTACTGCATTGAAATTCAAATTTTCACCAAATAGATTTAAAAGAAAAAAAATAGTAGTTTAGAAACTACATTCAATTTTCTACAGATTCTATTTTTACATATTTTTAAAATAATATAGATAACTTACTCAAATTTTTACGTCAAATTTCCTAACTCTAATTTTTCTAAATTTTTCACCAATTAAGGGCCTATTTTTTCCATGATGATCTTCTACATGCCCATATGTTAAGTGTGTAAGATTATGAATGGTCAACTCAAAAAACAACCTAAGGGTGGGTGAACATATGACCTACACTTGAAGTATTGGGTGTTAAATTCTTTGGCCAAAGTAGTGTAATTAGCCACTGTTTACACTGTTAGTTCACTATGATCTAGGGATGCAAACTAGGCAAGGAATGCCATAAATGTAGGTTGTAGCTAGTTTATGGTATCTCTAGATTTTTAGGACATAACACCATGCTCAGGAAGGATATTATTATGAGGTTACCAAACTAGTCTCTTCATCGAATGATAGGGCCATCTTACCAGTTAGATAGATGTGTGGGGGACCATAGTAAGTTCATGGTTGGTGGAGAAGTGCTCAAGTGATGATATCCCTCATACATTTGGTGGCCAAGATTTGAGGATGTATGCCAACAAGGACATCTGGACCATTTGTATCTCTATTTCATTAAGCTTATGGAAGCTATGTATGTAATCATGTATCTCTATTCTTATTGAGAAATTGTAAATGAAAATATTATCATGAAATTATGTAATATGGATTCGTTACTTGGAATCTAGTAATGTTTCTCTATAATGAAATGGGAAATTTTTTGAATGAGTTTGTATGAAATGTATATCTTGTCATTTAATTAGAAAAAATAAAATTTATTGACTAAGAGTTAGTATCACAAACTATTCACATGTGGGTAAAACATAGTAAAATCAATGGCTAGAACAATGGGCATGTTACACGTGGTATCAGAGCTACTAGGTTCAGCTCAGGAATCTATGTGTTTGTTATTCTTTCATCCAACATTATACTAATCTAATGTTTTGAATTCTTGTGCTAGGATGGTGCATCTCAAAATGACTACAAGGAAGTCAGTTATTGGTGATGAGTGCTACTTCAAGGCCAAGAAAGAAAGTAAAACCATTGTTCAAACCATAGAGGGTGTTGAACAAGACAACTAAGAGGGGGTGAATTAGTTGTCATAGATTTAAATCTTAATTCATGCACTAGAACTAATCCTTAACATTTCTTAAATTCTTAAACATTAAATACTAGTGCAGAAATTGAAAACCATCACATAAACATAATAACACTAGATTTATGTGGAAAAAAAAAGGGAAAAATCATGATGAGGATTAACTCACACTATAGAGAATATAAAAATTGATTACAAGAGGATCACTACCTAAGAAACAAGGCTCACTACCAAAACAAGGACTCATTGTTTGCATCATGAATCACTGTCCAACAAGGCTAACAACCCAGAGGGATCACTTCCATAGAGATACAAAGAAGATAGAAGATATACGTTATAGAGAGAATATCATCTCAATGAAATAGAGAAATCCACCAAAATTTTCTCAACCACTTGCAAACATGCATGAATGATAGAGTGCACCTTCTACTCACTACATCCAAAAATTCAACATTTAGGCTTCACACTGCTGCCAACTCGCATCACACACAATCATTGATTCACATCAATCTCGCATCTCTCTACTCTATTTATTTGCATTTATCTGTCTTTCCTCTTTATATACTTTTTCTCACCACTAACTCATCCTATATTTATACCATCTTCAACTTTGAAACATATCCAAAGTTGGCCACCCAAATTCAAATTAGGCCAATGCCAAAATATCCTAGGGTGGAATTAGAATGAGTGTGACCTAGACACATGCTTCATCAACTCTGAAGGTAGTGTTTAAGACAAGGTCGAACAAACTAGTGTAAAACACATAGAACAATTAAGCATGAACCTTCTAGATACCAAAATTATCTTCAATATAATAAAAAAACTCAAATCTAGAACCGCAAGTTATAAGACTTTAACAAAGAGAAATTGAAACCAAAAAAAATTCTTTCGGACCTCAACCAGAAATATAGAAAAACAACAATTCACAACTGGTGAACATAACTCACACTATAGAATGAATCAACAACCAAAAATCTTGATATAGCAGCTTCCAACAACCATGATCAACATATTTGAACCACACAAACATAGGAGCATATCCCAGAGAAAAACTCGGAGAAGCCATTGAACACCTACAATCTTTCTTCAATAAAATTTTCTCAATATCCTTGACACATACAACCAATAACCTACAACCATGACACTAATGACAACAACTAGTTGATAAAAAATTGACCAGTTGACATCAATGACAACACCTTCATTCTTTCCATTCTTGCAAAAATATCCCCCTTTGTCATTGATGGCAACACACGATGTGAAAATCCATCAAAGACATCATACTAGCTCTAAATACACTTCTCAAGATTTTTCTTTCTATTTCTCCTGCTTAGTAGATAATATTTTATATTCTTCCTCTTTTTGTTTGTTTTCTTCTTCTTATTTTTCACATTCTTCCTCTCCCCCTTTGACATCAATGGAAAAGGAAAAAGATATTTTACATTGATTTCCCCTTTGAAATTATAAAAAAAATACTCTAAATGACAACAACTAACACTACCTGTTCCCCTTGAGAGGTAGCCACTAGAACATTAGTCTAGAAGAAAGATAGATCCATAGATCTAATGAACTGATGCATCTCTATATGAATCTTAGTTCAAGAAAGGAGGGGCAATGACCCCTAACTTCTCCCAAAGATACTCAAAAGTATCTTTAGGAAGAGCCTTCGTAAATATATTAGCAATCTCATCCTTCATCAGAACATATTCAAGTTTTACTTCATTCTCCATGACCTTCTCTCTCAAGAAATGATACCTGATAGATATATGATTTGTCCTCAAGTGCATTACAAGATTCTTTAAAATGTTAATTGCACTTGTATTATCATAGAAGATAGAAATAGGTTCATCATACACCATTGTGATATCTTTCAATATCCGTTTCATCCATAGAACTTATCTACAACAAGATGCAACAACAATATACTCAGCTTCAGTAGTAGACAAGGAGACTGAATCTTTCTTCTTACTCAACCATGCCACCAATCTACAACCAAGAAATAATGCACCACCACTTGTACTCTTTCTATCATCTACACATCCAACCTAATCTACTTCTATATAGGAACTTAGTGTAAAGTTAGTATCTCTAGGATACCATAACCCATAATCCAAAGTTCCATTCAAATATTTGAATATTATTTTAACAATAAAAATATGTGTTTCCTTAAGATCTTGAAATATAGCCACAAGATAGACAACATGCACAATATTTGGTCTAGTAGTAGTCAAATACAATAGTCCACCAATCATAGATCTATAAAGTTTGCTCTGATCAACCTTAGGTGAGTCATCATCTTTACCCAATTTGGAACCAGTCACCATAGGAGTACATACTAGTTTGGAACCATCCATCCTAAACTTCTTCAACATCTCTTTCACATACTTAGACTGTGAAATAAAAATTCCTTTCTCTATTTGATTAATCTATAGCCCAAGAAATAAATTCATCTCTCCAAACATAGAAATTTCAAATTCTTTCTCCATCTCTTCTGCAAACATCTTGCACATATTTTCATTTCCTCAAAAAATAATGTCATCAACATATACAACTATAATCAAGATTTTGTCATTTTAAATCTTAAAATAGAGATTAATATCTACCATACCTTTGTTGAAACCTTGTTGAATCAAATACCTGTCTAGCCTCACATACCAGGCTCTAGCAGCTTGCTTCAATCCATATAAGGATTTATTCAATCTGCACACCATATTTAGTTGATCTGACAACTAAAATCCTTCTAGTTACATTCCATGTAGACCTCTTGAATTTTTTTGTTTTTCCTCTCAACAAGTCAATTTTGCCGAGGAGTTCTCAGAGTAGACAACTATCTCCTTATTCCATGCACTTCACAATACATATTAAACTCATGGGAGGTGAATTCTCCACCTCTGTCAGACCTTAAGCATTTTATCCTAAAATTCACTTATTTTTCAACCATAGCTTTGAGTGTCTTGAATCTATCTAATGCATCTGATTTCTCTCTAAGAAATGTAACCCATGTATATCTAGAATAATCACTAATCAAAAGCATAAAGTAACTTTCACCTTGCAGACTTCCCACTCTTGTAGGACCACATAGATCTGTATGAATTAAATCTAGTAGTATAGTAATAGATTATTCCTTTGATCTATAATGACTTCTTGTTTTCTTTCCAAATTGACAATTCCTACAAATAGCATTAACATGCTTTATAATCCTTGGTAAATCTCTCATGGCTTGAACTACACTAATTCTCACCAAGTTATCAAAATTCATGTGACACATTCTTATATGCCATAACCATCTGTCATTAATTTGAGTCATAAAGCATCATCCATCAACACCCTTAAGTTGATAGATATTTCCTTTAGATTTCCTTCCTATAGCAATCAATGTTTTGGATCCTTTATAGATTCCACATCTCTCATCATTAAACATAAGATCATATCCCTTACTGCACATTTTTCCAACACTCAAAATATTATGCCTTAAACCCTTAACATAGTAGACATCATCAGTATTATGATTTCCATCAAAACTTACAAAGCCTATCCCACAAATTTTAGCACTAGTATCATCTTCAAACATAACCAAGCCTACATCATATTTTTCAATTTTAACAAACTTAATTTTATCATCAGTCATGTGATTTGAACAACCACTATCAACTACCAAATATTTCTCTTCCTGATTAGCATGTAGGGCAGAGATAACAATGCCTTTATTTTTCTCCTTCTCCAGAGGGCTTTCCCTCGCCTATTTTTTAGAATTAGTAGAAGTAGGTTCATCCATTATAGACAAGAAAAAGTATTCATTGTAATCAAGATCTTCATAATTAGAATCATCATCAAACATACTAGCATTCTCATTCAAGTCCTTCCAGATACCAAATTTATCTTCAATACAATAAAAAAAACTCAACTCTATAACTGCAAGTCATAAGACTTTAACAGAGAGAAATCTGGACCAACAACATTTCTTCCGTACCTCAACCATAAACCAAAAAAAATCATAGTTCACAATAAGTGAACATAAATCACATTGTACAATGAATCAACAACCAAAAATATAGATATAGAAGCTTCCAACAACCATGATCAACATATCTGAACAAAAAAAACATACAAGAAAATCCTAGAGGAAAAACTAGAGCAACCATTGAACACCTACAATAGTTCTTCAATACAATTTTCTCAGTATCCTTGAAATATATAGCCAATAAGCTACAACTATGACACTAATGACAACAACAACTAGTTGATAACCAATTGACCAGTTGACATCAATGAAAACACCTTCATTCTTTCCATTCTTGCAATAGAGGGGACCAATTAAGAAAACACCTTTTGGATGAGTGACATTGAGAATTTTAGTCATGTCTTATCTCATGTCAGTGAACAGAGAAAAATGATGCGTGAGGCTTCTAACTTTGTACGTCCTATCTCTCCAACAATGTTAGATTCTTTACCCATTTCCAAGGATATACTTTCTAAATGGAGTGTTAGTCCTACCATGATCTTTATTCTTCAAATGTTAGAAGTTATTATAATAGCCTCTAGTGGCGAATCAGACAGATATGTCCCCAAAAACTATGTACCAAAGGATAGCTCCAAAGGTTATTTCCCTTTTGACTTTGAATGTGAACAAAAATCTAAAGGGTAACCCCACATAGTTATGTATCAGAGAGTGAATCTGAGGGATACTCTCCGCTAGATTATTTTAATAGTCATTCCATGTAAATACAAGGATACTGAAATCCTATTGATCTAAATTAAAATCATGTTTTGGAAAACTTGTGTATAAGATCTTCTTTCAAATTTCTTATGTATGAATGTGTGTCCTTTTTGAAATCTTTTGAGTGCTATGTAAATATTTCTAGGTTCTAATTAAAGATGAAACCTCTAGGTATAACTTTTCTTTTGAAAAATTGTTAGAACTAGAACTAACTTGGAGGGAAGCCAAGAAGTAGGATAGGGTACAAAAATGTTGAGGCTAAATTGGATCATATTTTAGCTATGATCCATGAGGCAAGAGAAAGAATTGGGAACCTCGAACATGAGGTAAGAGGAAAAGAGAGGGAAGAACAAGAAGTTCCTAATGATGAGGAAGGTTAAAATTCCCATGATCATAGTTAGTCAAGTGAACATAAGGATGATGAATCCTAGTCTAGATCAGAGGCAAGCAAAAGGAAACAACTTGCAAGTGAGCTATCTCGAGATCTGAGGAAGATCACCCCTCTAAATTTTGAAGGTTGCACCAGTGGGGATGTGGCTATGGCATGGGTCACAAAGATGGAAAAGTATTTTGAAACCAAGAATTATTCTGATATAGCTAAAGCCATTTGGGGAGTATTTCAGTTGGCTGGACAAGCAACCAACTAGTGGATGAATAAAAACATAGAGCTTGGGCTAAGTTCCTCAAATATTAATTGGAGTGAATTCATGGAAATATTCTGAAAGTAGTGGATACCTCAACAATTTTATGATCAAAAGGTTACCTACTTTCAAAACATGGGGCAAGGATATTCCTTAGTTAACGAATAATGGGAGAAATTCACTCATCTCCTAAGGTATGTAACCATGTATGAAAGAGATAAGCAATTTTGCATAAGAAAATTTATCATAGGTCTCAATTCCCAAATAGGAGAAAGGTAGATGTGTGTGGTCCTACTTGTTGGAAACACAAGGGCAGAAAATTGAGGAGGGGGGATGAATCAGTTGTCATAGAAATTATACAAATTAAACTTATTCTCAGATCTAATAGATAAACATGAAAGCATAAAACATCACCACATCAAAAACACACATAACACCAAGATTTTTTACGTGGAAACCCTGTTAGGGGAAAAACCATGGTGGAGGTTAATCCACAAGATTATACCCTATTAAAAGTATAAGAGAATTATAATTTGGGAATGCACATGCATTCAAGCACACTGCCTAGATCTCACTACTCAAATGCAATAAGGCTTACTGTCCAAAGGAAGACACACTATCTTACAGAAACATTTAGATTACATCCAAAAATTTGAATTGAGAAAATAGCATCTACTAATGCCTAATTATAGTTTTGGTTAAGCACATAAACTCTTCTCACTCTTCTTCACACTCTTCTTTTTCCTTCGAATGATTATAAAATTATTCACACACACGACTCACACACCTCTCACACTACTCACACAATCTCATGCCTTCAAAAGATACAAAAAATTGTGAGCACATTGATCAATGTAGATGTACACCACATGATCTAAAAACATCCATGAGTATCATGGAATACCATAAAAGCATCCACAACAACTTAGATTACTAGAATCACATCTTCTTTCAAGAATGCCAATTGAAACAATAGAATAACTGTCAGAACACAGATACTCATAACTCGATCAAATCTTCATGCGGATATCTAAAACTTAATGTGGATAAACTAGATATTCTAAAAAGGAAACCCTTTAATCCACAACCTCTGATCATTAACATACTAAACTAGCCAACATATAGAACTCCACTGCATCACTGACAACCTACAATTTTCTTTATTACAATTTCTCAATATCCTTGACATATACAACCTTAAAGACATTAATGCCAATAGTGTTGACATCAATGAAAACCACATATTAGCAACATCCAACACTACTACCATGGATCTTGTATACAATAAAGCCATTAAGCAAGAGTAGATACCTAAATCTATCTTGGCCTACCATGAAAATAATCAGAGGAAGTTTAATTTGTTAGAAGCCAATAAAGCTAGGAAGAGGCCTAGTGAAGAGCAACATTTTCAAAGGATAGGGAACAAAGGATTCTATAATATGTAGAATGAATCAAGAAGGGATCATAGGAGGAACAACAACAACAATAATGCCAGTACGAATGAAGTAATTTTTGGAAGGCCTACAACAAGAAAAAGGATCGTTGAAAGGATTTTTTGTGTGGTGGAGATCACTTTGCAAATTAGTGTCCCAACAAACCACCAGGGATGCAACCACATGGGAATCCTCTATCCCCTCAATGATTAGTTCTCCATTAAGGGATTCATACGATGTTAGACAATCAGCAAGTGGAGTACCAGATCACTCTAGTGGAAATTCTAGGTACTTTTTTTAGTACACCCGTCTCAATTTTAATTAATACTAGTTGTACAATTTTTTTTGTTTCTCCTAGTACAACTAGTAAAATTTCTAGAAATGTTGACTAGAAGGAAAATTCTTGGATTATTGAATATGAAAACCCAATAAGAGCTAAGATGGATCAATATTTATTTGGAGCAAGGCTTGAACTTCCAAGTTTCTCTATGGAAGTGAATTTGTATGTAGCCCCTTTAGGTTTTTATGACATCATTTTAGGGATCTGAATTAGTTGTGAAAACATAGGGCCAAAGCAGATTGTCATGATAAAACATTAGAATGTAAATAGATGATCTAGGAAATTGGGTATCATTGCAAGGAATGCCTAGAGAAGTTAAGTTGTAGTAGATCTCCATTGTACAAATGCATAGCATAAAGAAGAAAGGTTATCAACTCTTTGTGGTGAAAATGGAAAAACTTGAGGAATGCAAAGAGTTCATTTATCAAGATGATGTAGCATATTATGGACCTCAAGACCTCTAATAAGTCGAAGATGGTGAGGTGGTAGAATTGGGAGTGTTAGATAAGAAGAAATATTCTATCCTAAGGAACTTTACGAATCTATTTCTAGATGAACTAACTGGATTACGTCCTAAGAGAGTGTTTGATTTCCTCATCAACATAGTTTTGGAGGTGGAGCCTATATCTAAAGTGCCATATAGGATGACCAAATAGAATTAATGCAGCTAAGATCTTAATTTTAGGAATTTTGGTCCAAGGGATTGATAAGGCCCATTGTTTCACCTTGGGAAGTTCCAATGATCTTCATGAAGAAGAAAGATGGTACACCATGCTTGTGAATTGATTATCATTTTCTTAACAAGGCAATGATAAAGAATAAGTATTTGTTACCACGTATCAATGATCTCTTCAATTAGATGTGAGTAGTGGATGTGTTTTCAAAAATTGGTCTATGGTTAGGATATCAACTAAGGATCAAAGACAAAGAAATTTTCAAAATAGCTTTTAGGACTGGGTATGTGCAGGATCATTGTGGAAGAAATAGGCCCTTAAGTGGAAAAAATATTAGAAAAATCAAATTTAGGCAACTTGATGTAAAATTTTGAATAAGATATCTATATTATTTTAGAAATATGTAAGAATAGAATCTGTAGCAAATTGAATCTAGTTTCTAAACTACCAGGTTTGTCTAAAAAAAATAAAAATCTATTTGGTGAAAAGTTGAAATTTCAATGCAATAATACCTATTAAATTTCAGGGAAAAAATAAGAAGTAGGTGTTTGTATGGCCACTCTAACCATAATAAAATGATAATATTATTTTATAAGATTTTATATATAAGTAGAGGACTCATGTCCCAATGCGATACATATTTTTTGTAATTTTTTTCTAAGTAAATAATTAATTATGATTTTTTTATTACAACTATTAAAAAATATAAAAAACTCGTATGTCTGACCACCTTAACTTGGTCAAAACTTCATGAAATTCATTTTTTCTTTTTTTAATCCTATAGTATTCGAAGCATAGAATGTGATACATGTTTTGGATTCAAAAAATGTTATACCATTTGAAAGGTATAGATATTTTTCAATCAGTCTATCAATTAGGACTTTAGTCATAGTTTGAATAGAAAATGAATAATAATTACTTATTAAATTCAAAGTAAAGCATAATTTATATTGGTGGAAAGCTGAGAATCTCTTTTAAAAACCCTTTTCATTTCATCAATTTTGGGTATAAAAAAAGTTGTCATCCACATACCCATCATATTGCCACTTTTTGGCCCATCATGATCCTACACATACCCAACTAGGTATGGTCATTAAAAGTTCACAGTCCTACCATTTGGACTAATAAATATACCTACAACATTCATGAACCTGATGAATAATGTATTAAGGGACTTCTTGGATAATTTTATGTTGGTCTTCTTGGATGATATTCTTATCTACTCCAAGAATGAAGAGGAACATCTCCAACATCTAGAGGTTTTTCTCCAATGATTAAGAAACCATAAGCTCTATGGGAAACTCTCGAAGTGTACCTTCTTTTATAAGGACGTGTAGTATCTAGGTGATGTGATTTCAATGGATGGGATTATAGTTGACCCAACAAAAATAAAAGTAGCGCTTGAATGACCAGTGCCTAAGAATGTGTCAAAAGTTAGAAGCTTTAAGGGTTTGGTAGGTTACTATTAGAAATTTCTTTCCAGATTTTCTAGAATAGATTTTCCCATTACCTCCTTCTAGAGAAAAGGTAAGAAGTTTGAAAGGTCTAAGAAATTTCAAGTATCATTTGACCACAACTCTAATACTAAAAGTAGCTAATCTAGATGGTAATTTTATTGTTATCACATATTCTTCAGGAGAAGGTTTAGGTGGAGTGTTGATGCAAGATGGGAAATTCATAGCCTAAGTTGAGGAAGCTAAGACCTTGTGAGAGAAATTATGCTTCATATGATTTGGAATTAGCAGTAGTCTTTCATGCATTACAAATGTGGAAACACTATTTGTTGGGGAAACATTTTAAACTAAAGAATGACCATCATGCTTTTAAGTATTTGATTACCCATCCTAATATAAATGCATGAAAAGGAGATGGTTGGAATTTTTCATTGATTGTTTTCATTGCACCAAAACATTGACCTATTAATGGTTGATACAAGTGGTAGATTTGTACAAGATCCACATGAGGTGGTTAATCCTTTTCATGAACCCAAGAACCACACTACACCATAGAGACAAATGGACACACCATATTGTAAAAATCCTCCCAACACAAGTGAGGGGTTCGAACCCATGACCTCAGTTCTGATACCAATTTTTGCATTGGTTGTTGTCGCTGCACCAAAACATCAACCTGTTAATGTTCGATATAGCCGCTAGGTTTATACAAGATCCATGGGAGGTGGTTTAGCCATGTCACGAACCCAAGTGCCACCCTGCACCAAGGAGACAAAGGGACACACCATCATGTAACATGGAATTGATATCGTATTATGATTTTAACATCAACTATATCAAGGGAAAGGAAAACCGAGTTTCTGATGCCCTAAGTCGTAGGAGGCATATCTCCTCGATGATATCAATTCAAACTGATTTCAAGGGTTAAGTGTTGCAAAAATTCAAGGCTAAAAATTATTAAGATCAAGTCAAGCAAGAACTCTTGGATAATCCATAAGACCCAAGGTATAAAGGATTTCACTTTGATCTTGATGGTTTATTAAGGTTTAAGAGAAGAATCTATGTAACAACTCTGAGGAATTAAGGAATTTAGTGTGGAAAGAAGTTCATATTGCAACATGTTCTGGACATCTTGGAGTAACCAAGTTGTTGGTTAATGCCAAGCCATTCTATTTCTAGAAAGGGATGAAAGGAGATGCTACAAAATTTGTAGCGATTTTCTTAGAATGTCAAAGAGTGAAGGTAGAGCATCATCACCCTATAGGTCTTTTGTATCACCATGAAGTTCCTAAAATTAAATGGAAAGTCATTAGTTGGATTTTTTGAAATGTCTTCCAATGTTAAGGAATAAGCATAACACCATTCTGGTAGTAGTGGATAAGCTTACAAAGGTGGCTCATTTTATTCCAAAGAATCTAATAGATGGAGCTCCTACTATACCTCAAAAGTATTTAGGTTACATGGAGTTCCCAAGAAGATTATCTCTGATAGGGATGTTCATATGGCATCTAAATTTTGGAAAGCCATGTTTTCTTCCCTTGGGATGTAGTTGAACATAAGTTCAGCATATGATGAGGAAATCGATGGAAAAAAGTTAAAAGGGTGAACTAAGTGTTAGAAGATCTACTGATAATGTATTTAATGGATCAATAATACAAGTGGGAAGATTACCCACCTTTGGTAGAATTTATGTATAACAACTCTTATCATTTTGTGATCAAGATGGCTCCATTTGAAGCATTGTATGGAGGGAAGTGTCAAACTCCTATAAGCTAGAATAAGCTAGAGGATATGATAAGCCTTGGGATAGAAATATTATCAGAAATGGAGAAGAAAGTTGGTATTCTTATGCAGAGGCTAGCAGAAGCTAATGATAGGTAGAAGATTTATATAGATTCCAAGCAAGTGCCTAGACATTTTTTTAGTAGGGGATAAGGTTTTGTTAAAAGTTAAACCTCTCAAGAGTTCTATAAAGTTTGGAAAGTCATCCAAACTAGCTCCATGTTATGTAGGTCCTTTTGAGGTTCTCAAAGAAGTTAACCCTATTACATATAGAATTTGTTTGCCACCAGCTCTTTTCAGGATGCATATTATCTTTCATGTGTTGTTACTTAAGAAGTACATGCCAAGGGATAACCATGTTATTGATTGGAATTTTTTTATAGGTACAAGACCCCAGAGTGGTACCAATCGAGCTTCTCAAGGTTCTTGAAACACGTAAGCTTCACATACAAAATAAACATGCTCTACAATGCAAGGTCTAGTCAGATCAGTATGCAGAAGATTCTACCACTTGAAAGGACTATGCTGAGATGAAGCAAAATTTTCCTCATATTTTGCTAGACTTTGAAAGGTGCTAAAACAATATTGTTATGTTTATGTTTTATGGTCTATATGTTATGTTTGATACTTATTAGGGATGATGATTCACAAGGGGAGAATATGTTACACCCCATTGTGTTATTACCTATTTACTATTACCTTGTTGAGTTAAAAATTTTTAATATATGATTGTGTTTTATATATGAATCTTGATGGAAAATGTGACGAACGAATGTGTAGTTCAATATGATATTTTAAATGTTTAGAGGATGAAAATATATGATCCATATGAATATATTTTATTGGCTAACTACTATTGGGATGCACTAAGCTGGATGCAAGAACATATTCGAATCTTCGAAAGAGAGGGGGAGTATCACTCAGGTGAAGAACTTGGTTTGGTAGTGTGATAGGTCAAATAGAGGTGTTATAAATCAAGCAACAAGTCAACAGGTGCAAATAAACAACTTAAAACAATCTACACTTCAAGATTAGCCTAAGTTGGAAACAAAACAAGACAAAGCCACAAAATGGATAGTATTGAATGTTTTGATTGGGGATTGCGATTGAGTCTTTGGGATAAGTGCAATTTATTTTTCATGTATTCATGTTTATATATTAATCAATGGGTATATACATAGAATGTATATATGTATATATCTCTGATAACTCATACATATCAATAAATACATACATGTGTATACATATGTAAATGTACTTACCTATATAGATGTACAAATATATCACATGGATGGGAGTATTGATTAGATGTACAAGACATATATATATACACATTTTGTATATATGCAACAATCGATGAATATGTAAATATATGTGTTAAGGTATGGATATGATTACATTAATATAAAAATATATATATATATTAATAGTTGAGAACTCACAAGCCCTCACATCTTGACATGTGGCATGTGAGATAGCCCTAAAAGGTGAAGTGGACATGAGGTGGAAGGAAAGGACATGACATGGAGAGGGGGTACAAAGTACCTTGGGATTGGACAAGATCTCCTCATAAAGGAGGTACTTTGTCCCATGTGGGGAGAGGACAAGTGGGAAATGGGTCCTCTCAAATATTCTCATTTATATGAAAATTTTAAATCTAAAGGCATTATTAGATTAAATGTGAATTAAAAACTACATAGGAAAGGAGATGCCTTGATGAATAAAAAGGAATTAAAAATTCCTTTGGGGATGGGGAGTTGACTAAAGTGGGCGATTAGGATTGTGCAAGTACTCTGGATTAGATTAATTAATGAAGATTAGAAGAGGGTTAGATCTCACATGTGACCTTGATGCGACAAGTCAAAGACTACAATAAAGAGCAATGAAGGATTAGAGGAGGGATAGGTGGCTAAGAGAGATTAGAGGCCAACTTGCAAAAGTTGGAGGATGTGACACATCCTAATCAAGGATTAGGCATGTGCACATCCTAATGATAGGATTAGAAGAAGGATTAGGATAAGATAAAAATGATGGAGGATGTGACATAAAGGAAATTAAATAAATGACATATTTATTTAATTCAATTGATGGAAGGAGGATTAAAGATATAAGGTATTATTGATTAAATACCCTAGGGATTTGGCAGAATTAAAGCTATTAATTAAATAATAGTAGTATTACTTAATTAACAAAAACAAGACGAAAGGGGATGAATTTGGATAAATTAAGTGTCCAAATTTAGACATCTACATTTTTCCCCTCTTTGAGATGGTGTTACGAAGTAGCATCATTTCAAAGAATATTAAAACATAGATCCTAGAAGAAGATGGTTAGATTGGCAAAGATGCCCCAGTCATTCAAAAAAGTGACTAGGAAGGAAGATGATGGGGGGAAAGATGAAAGTTAGGGATGAAGGATGCCCCCTCGAGAGGAAATGCGGGTTCAAGAGAACACGAGGGTGCTCTCGAAATGGATGAGATGATGCAAGGGGAGGTGAAGAAGATGATGCAATGTGATGGAAGATGGGGAGGGGAGCGTGATGAAGGATGAATGGATGGGGGGATTTTGAGGATGAGAGATAAAATGCAATCTAAATGCAATTTTCCATCATCGGAGCACTGATTTTTGCTATAGAATAAGACACAAGATGCCAGGGTATGAAGAACCAAGGCAGATTAGTGTCTAATGCAGAAAATAGACATAACAAACAAGAAGGCTATCCCAACACCCCAAAGTCACGATGACCTTGGTCGGGCTAGGTATTGGGATAACCACAAGCACGCAAGGATGCCCCAGCATAACACAAGACCTCAGGGATCTTGGTGGGTACTACGTGGGACAACCGAGAAGACAAAAAAAAGATCGAGATACACCCCTATGTTGACTAGTCAAAGCACACCATGATATGATGGATCAAGGCGACCATGACAAGTGATGATAGGGAGCTCAAATGATAAACAAAAGCCAAAAGCATCAAAAGATCACAATAAATTTCAAACATCCTTTGCCATTAGATCAATCAAAGGGATGGATGGGATTGATGAGGTCTGTTAGGAAGGATGCATCCTGTTGAGACCGATGATGGATACTAAATTAAAAGATTGATATGACGTAGGATATTCATAACTGATTGGATTTGATGATACAAGTGGATCTTGTTGGTTAAGAACCAGCTAGATAAGGGCGTAGCTTGATGACGCGACACGAGAGACATGACACAAGATAGGAGACCTTGATGGATGATGAGGACGGGACAGACAAATAGGAATAAGATAAGAAGATTGATGATAGATGATAAAGGATCAGATGGATAAAGTAGAAAGACTGATGATGGGCGATAAAGGGACAAAGTGGACAATGAAGATCAATGATAGAATGATAGACGATAGATGATAAAGGAGCCCCGGGGGCTAATCAAATGATCGACCTTGCCTACGTGAAAGCGCAAGGGCAACGTAGTTTGACAGAAGGCCAAAGACAAGTGATGGATGAAAGATGATGGACGAAAGATGATGGGATAACCCTGGATAAGGGGACAAAATGGTTGGACTGACACGATGGGACAAGATAGACTTGTTGGATTGGATTGGAGGATAGTGACTAGACAAAGCTCAGGGATGGGATAGTTATCTAAGTCATCAAAAGAGGAATTGGGAGGATGGAAGGATGGATAAATGAATGATGAGATAGGATAGGAGATTGAAAAGATGTGTAAAAGAAGAAATGATGATGATGAGGCAGATGGAATTGGGTTGCATGGGGAAAAGCCTATAGCTAGATATGAATGACAAGGGATTATGAGATGGGATGAGGGGAGAGGATGGGGGGAGGAAAAGGATTGTTTGGGTGGATTGGATAGAGGGATAAGGATTTGGATGAGGAAAAGGTGACCAGATGGATAGATGACTGATTCGTGGAACTAGAAGGTGAAGGGGGGGAACAGGTGGAAGATTACTCAGAATGAGTAAACGATTGATCAAGAGTATGGAATGAGAGTTTGAAATGATAGGAGGTGTGATGAATGTTTGAAATGATAGGAGGTTTGATGAAGTTTTTGAGATGATAGATGGAGGTTCGAAATAGATGAATGGTTAGAAGAAATGGATGAATGGATTGATTAGAATGGAGGAATATGAACAAATTGAAGAAGATGGAGGGAGGAATCGGAAGACTCTGTTCGATATCCAAAGATCTTGACTGCAGATGGATTAAAGCCCATATTGGGATAAGATTAAAGCTCAGATGAGGATAAGATGAAAGCTCAGATGAGGATTGGATTGAAGACTAGAATGATTGAAGGATATGAGCGGACATGATTCTACACCGAGTTCCAGGGTTGAAAGGGCGTAAAGTGTTGACAATCAGATTTTTCCAAATTTGGCAATTTTCAAAAATTGTCAAATTTTGCCATTTTAGGAAACTTCATGGTCGTATGTTTGAGAGTCCCAATTTTTTCCAAGAAATATCCATTGGTGAGATAGGATGAATTGCCAACTAAAATCCCAGATTCGGGATATGCATTTTGAGTTATGAGTGAAAACAATTTTTCAAAATGCTAGAAAAAAACACTAAATTGGGATTTTGAGGGTCAAGATGAAAGTTTGAGGCCCCGAAAATGGGTCAAAACGGGTTCCAACAGCTTTCAATGGAACCAATTGGAAATCCACTCGTTATCGCATAATGCAACCACCCGTCAAATTGCAGCTCAAACGGACACCCGAGTCAAAAGTTATGGCCTCTAGAAGTTTGGTGTAAAAATCAAAACCCTAAAAAATATGGTTTTTTGATAAATTTTGAAAATTTCAAGACATGGGTTTTGTCCGAGAC
>VDFB02013755.1:0-23850 GCA_007258455.2 Sequoia sempervirens | reverse complement strand
TAGAATTCTCCAAATTAGTTAGCAATAAGAAAGGGAAACTTAACAGTATTTTGTGGTAGGGATGATTGAGAAGAGGCAGATGGTAATAGTAAAACACCCTATGCCTACCTTCTAAAGTCACATATTTCATAATAGCCAGAAAAACCTGGTCCCAAGGATGAGGGAGTGCTTCCCTTTCAAAACTTGACTGAGACCTGACTGGTTTCTCATTGTCTTTAAAGAAATAATTGAGACTTTCATTATCATGGGTCTTGGTGTGTTTTTTGTACTTTATACCACTGCATGAAATACCAATCACCTGAGCTATGACTTCCTCATTAACCTCAAAAGAGATACCTCCCATCTTGACCCTCCTATCTTTCTAAGAGCTCACAAACTGAGTCAACATCCTCATATCATGTCCCACTAAGCACTCCATCAATTACGTCAACCCACCTTCAGTGCAAATATGCCACACCAAGGGATCCTTTCAAAATTATTTGCAGTTATTCGGCTTAGTCCTTACCCTGTCACCTCCCATTTTGATACACTTCACTTTGAGAAACTAGTAACCCTATGGGAGAAGGAAATTAAAATGGCCTTCAATGTGAAAAATCACCCATGAAACACCATTATTATGCCAGCCAAGATAATAACGAGTGATTAAGGCAACTGGTAGATTACACGCACCATATATCATTTCCAAGGAGGATATCTTTGCGAGCCCATGATTAAAAATCCTTAGACACCAAAGGCTTAGGTTGTGAAAAATGACTTTTCCATTCAAATTGTTCATGCACAAGTACCGATGCCAAGTGGCCACAAGCCCAAGTATTGAAATCCCTAAGTATAAATCCTTAATTTTATGAAATATTTTAGCAATGTCGAGGGGATTCAAAAAGAACTCCACATGACATGAAGAAGTCACATTGAAATGAGAGGCCCAACGGAATAGAGAATTGAATCTAAATATCCGTAAAGATTTGTTGAGCCTTTGACAAGCTCACTCATTAAAGTTGTGCATGGCCCAACCAAGCTTAAACATTAGCTTGAGGTACTTCCCATCACCTATCATAATTAGCACCATATCCACCTTCTTCGTCCATCTCTTCAAATTATGCCTCATGTATTAACCACCTCATCAAAAGAGATGTTACAACACATTCATAACAAGATTTTAAATACAATTGCAATTACATTCATAACAACAAATGTGTTGAAGAAAACATCCCAAAATGATACATTTTTTGAGTTTAAATACATATTAATGGAGACATAAGACTGAAAATAACATTACAACATTCATTTTACAATAAGAAAACACTCCCTACCACTTTACCATTGCTCTAGAATTGATCTAATGTAAATTTCTCCCTTCTGAATTTTTTTTCTCTACTCTACCTATACCGTCCAATCTTGAAAATTAGTAATCATCTTCTAATAAAACCTTACGACAAGAACAAATCCTAAAATGTGAAATAAAGAAAAATGTAGGTGGGTTGCCAAAATGGGATTGATGAACCACTTAGGGACCTATTCTTCTTCAATTCATTAGGAAATGAGATCCACACAATGAAATGACTATCAACCCTTAGGTGAATCAAGTTAAAGTGTGAATCTACAAATTTCCTTTTTTTGCAAGGATGGGGGTCCTGGTCAAACAACACTTTGGGGAGAAAAACTAAAAATAGTAAATTAACTCCAAAATGCAATCCACAACTTGGATATAATAGATTAAGCTCAATACTGGTGGAACTAGAAATCAAATCACATATGAGAAAGAGGTAAGATGATGTGTACCAATCACCAAAAGTTATTTGTTGAAGCTAATCTAGGACTCATTCACCCAGGGGAAAATGGATCCTGAGTTAGGGTTTGTCTACAACTTTCGAGAGCCTCTGCTATAGATCTGAATCGTTCAATTTGCCCAGGTTTTAGGTTTGAAAAGCTGGAAATAATTTTTGCAAGTTAGTTTCCGTGAGATGACAACTTTTGCAACTTTGACAACTCCAATTTTTCTCCTCAAGAGATCTTCAAAATTTCTTCCACCTAAATTTGCAAACATAAATCAAGAGGGGAAAATGTTTTTTTTTGGTGAATGGGGGTTTGCCTTGATCAAACCTTGTTTTGGTAATCAAACCTTGAAATGAAATAAAATATCATAAAAGGAATTATGAATGAAAAAATTAATTTCACAACTCACTAAACCCCTGAATAAGCCTTGGAATGTAAATCTGCAACTTGCATGAAATTGCTTGAATGGATGTGGATCTTTAACCTTAAATATTGACTTGAGATAATGCTTTAAATGCTTGAATGGATCATGAAACCTACATCACCATATTAGCTCCAATAACATGCATGATGCAAGAAGACTTTGATTTGACAATTGGATCTTGATTGTTGCAATAATTCTTCAATAAATCTGCCTTGAATTGCTCTTGAATTCTAACTTGAAAACTCTTAGATGAAACTTAGTGAAATAACCTTATATTTATAGATATGTATCCTTAATTTCTCGAAATTAAAATATCACAAGTCGACATCTGAATATGGATTTGAATATGTTAAAATACTATTAAAAACATAATTTAAATTTAGGTCCTAGGTCTAAGGGAGGACCCATTTTCCCATGGGTGAATGGGTCCTAGGTCACCCACCTAGGACACACATTGCTCAATGAGAAGTGTTATGTTAAGGCATTAATGAATGTCGGGCATCCTCTTCAAAAAATGTGATTAAATAGGCTTAGATTTGAATTAAAGGGGCCAATTAAGGAAAATTAAGCTCAATTAATTAAAGGATCCCTAAATAAGTGTGAAAGTGTAAAGGGGCACACTTTACAACACCAAGAATAAGGTACAATTAAGTCCATTTTAATTAATAGGGCCCTAAACTTAATATGAATATGTAAAATACATATTACAACACTAAATTAAGGCATGTTTAAGTCTTATTTTATTATTAATTCGAAATTAAGTGTGAAAATGTAAAGGGATACATTTTTCTACACTACAAAATGAAACACTATAGTAATTTGAAATGAATGGTTGAAGATGAACTGCACCCAAAATAGATGTCTCAGATTGAAAGAAGGGATCTATAATAAATTTTGGGGGTTGAGAAACACGACACCATTAATGGTGGTAGATGAAATCAAATTCGTACGTTGATTTTTTTTGCTACCCAAACATATTCATGGGGTTGCCAAGTATGCCATGGTCATTGAAAGATTACATTAATGACACCTAACTTGGTAGAGGAGTAGGTGAAATGAAAATACAAAGCCAAAATGACAAAAAAATAGATGCTCAAACACCATCAAAGCCTTCTACATGTTGAAATGGAGCTTTGAGGGCCTCAAGGGGCCATTAGAAACAAAAGAAAGGAGTTGCCACCTAATTGGACCTCTACAAAAAAAATTCAACCAAGTGAACCCACCAATTGTAGAAAAAAAATTAGTTTGAATGAAAATTCTTGACGGGTACATCAACAAGGTGGGATGATGTTAGCATGACATCATAAAGATACAAATATAGGAAAATAGTATTGAACATGTTTACAGATGAAGGAATTTGAATTGGATGAAGAACATTGGGATTGGGGGTTCAAATGAATGAGAAAAGTATGTAAAATGAATTATGCGAGAAAATGGAAGTGAAACAGACAAAAGCCTTTGAAAGGGGAAGTTCAATTAGAAAATACCACAAAAGGAAGATGATGACACCAAGGGCAGATGCAGGAAAATGTAATTCATTCTATTGCAAATACTTAATGATGTGAAAAAACTTAACTAAACTCAAAAAGAATGTTGAACAAGACAATTGAGAGGGGGGGTTGAATCAGTTGTAACAAATTTAAACATTTAGATCATCCATCGGAATAAATCCTTAACACTACTAAAATGATTAAACATTAAGTGCGAGTGAAAAAACTAAAAATCATTACAAAAACACAACACTAGATTTACGTGGAAAACCTAATAAGGGAAAAACCATGTTGAGGATTAACTCACACTATAGAGAATATCAAAACTGATTACAAAGGCTCACTACCTAAGAAATAAGGCTCACTACCAAAACAAGGACTCACTGTCCAACAGGGCTAACCACCCAGAGGGATCACTGCCAAAAAGATACAAAGAATATAGAAGAGATATGTTATAGAGAGAAGAAAATCTCAATGCAACAGAGAAATCCACCACAATTTTCTCAACCACTTGCAGACATGCATGTATGATAGAGTACACCTTCAGCTCACTACATCCAAAAACTCAGCATTTAAGCTTCGCACTGATCTTCCACACTCGCATCACATACACCCACTGATTTTCATCTATTTCACATCTATCTGCTCTATTTCTTTGAACTTATCTCCCTATTCTTCTTTCACCACTAAATCATCGTGTATTTATGTTCTTCTTTCACTGCTAACTCATCATGTATTTATACCATCTTCAACATTGAAACATATCCAAAGTCGGCCATCCATCAATAAATTTAAATTAGGTTGGCACAAAAAAATCCTAGGGTGGAATTAGAATGAGGGCGACCCAAACACATGCTTGATGAGAACCCAAATAGGTCCAACACGCTTCCTCAATTCCAAAGATAGTGTTTAACACAAGGTCAGCCAAACCAGTGTAAAACAAATAGAACAATTAAGCATGATCCTTCCAGATACAAAAATTATCTTCAACATGATCATAACAACTTAACTCTAGAAACACAATTCATAATACTTTACCAAAGAGAAATCCGTACCAATACCATTTCTCCTGAACCTCAGCCAAAAACACAGAAAACCACAGTTCACAACTGGTGAACATAACTCACACTGTACAATGAATTAGAAGCCAAAAATATAGACATAGTCACTTCCAACAAACATGATCAAAATATTTGAACCACACAAACATAGGGGCAAATCCTAGAGAAAAACTTGGAGCAACCACCGAACACCTGAAACCTTTCTTCAATATAATTTTCTCAATATCCTTGATATGAACAACCAACATCCACATCAACGAGTTGATAATCAATTGACCAATTGACATCAATGACAACACCTTCATCATTCTTGCAACAATCTCGCCCTTTGTCATTGATGGAAACACATGATGTGAAAAACCATCAAAGGCAACATACTAGCTCTGAATACCCTTCTCAATATTTTTCTTCCCGTTTCTCCCCCTTAGTAGATAATCTTTTTCACATACTTCATCTCCCCCTTTGACATCAATGGCAAAGGAAAAATATATTTTACATTGATTTCCCTTTTGAAATTAGAAACATAATACTCATACATGGTCAACACATGACACTACCTGATCCCTCTGAGAGGTAGCCACCAAACATCAATCTAGAAGAAAGATAGATCCATAGATCTACCAGAATGATGCATCTCCATATGCATCTAGTTCATGAAAGGAGGGGGAATGACCCCTAATATCTCCTAGAGATACTCAAAAGTATCTTTAGGAAGAGCCTTTGTAAATATATCGACACTCTGATCCTTCATAGGGACATACTCAAGCTTTACTTCATACTCAACCTTCTCTCTCAAGAAATGATACCTGATAGATATATGCTTTGTCCTCGAGTGCATCACTGGATTCTTTGAAATGTCAATTGCACTTGTGTTATCATAGAAGATAGAAATAGGAGTATCATACACCACTATGATATCTTTCAATGTCAATTTCATCCATAGAACTTGTGTACAACAAGATGCAGTAGCAATATACTCAACTTCAGCAGTAGACAAGGAAACTGAATCTTTCTTTTTACTCAACCATGCCACCAATCTGCAACCAAGAAAAAATGCACCACCACTTGTACTCTTTCTGTCATCTACACATCCAACCCAATTTGCATCTATATAAGCACTTAGTGTGAAGTCAACATCCTTAGGATACCATAACCCATAATCTAGAGTTACATTCAAATATCTGAATATTCTTTTAGTAGCAGCAAAATGTGTTTCCTTAGGATCTTCTTGAAATCTAGCCACAAGACATACAACATGCATAATATTCGGTCTAGTAGCAGTCAAATACAATAGTCCACCAATCATAGATCTATTTTTGCTCTGATCAGCCATAGGTGAATCATCATCTTTACCTAATTTGCAACTAGTCACCATAGGAGTGCATACCGGTTTGGAACCATCCATCCCAAACTTTTTCAACATCTCTTTCACATACTTAGATTGTGAAATAAAAATTCCTTTCTTTGTTTGATTAATTTGTAGCCCAAGAAAGAAATTCATCACTCCAAACATATACATTTCAAATTCTTTTTGCATCTCTTCCACAAACATCTTACTCATAGTTTCATTTCCTCCAAAAATAATGTCATCAACATATACAACTACAATCAAGATTTTTTCATTTTCAATTTTAAAATACAAATTACTATCTGCCATACCTTTGTTGAAACCTTGCTGAATCAAATACCTGTCTAAACTTACATACCAAGCTCTAGGAGCTTGCTTCAATCCATATAAAGCTTTCTTCAATCTGCACACCATATCCGGTTGATCTAACAATTGAAATCCTTCTGGTTGTTCCATGTAGACCTCTTCTTCTAGCTCACCATTAAAAAATGTAGAATTGACATCCATTTGATAGATCTTGAAATATTTATGAGCAAAAAATGCTAAGAATATCCTTATAGCTTCCATTCTTGCCACCGGAGCAAAAGTCTCCTGAAAATCTATGCCGTCTACTTGTAAGTAACCTTTACACACAAGCCTTGCTTTGTTTCTGACCACTTCTCCATTCTCATTCAACTTATTTTTGAATACCCACTTTGATCCAATAATGCTTTTGTCTATCGGTCTTGGGATCAATTCCTAAGTTTGATTCTTCTCAATTTGTATAAGTTCTTCTTTCAGAGCTTTCATCCAATGTTCATCTTTACATGCTTCACTTACAATCTTCGGTTCAATCTCAGAAAGTAAACATAGATTTACTTTACTAGTAGCAACTTTGCTTCTTGTCAATACACATTTTTTCTTGTCTCCAATGATCTAATTTTCTGAATGTTTCTTCTGCACATATCTAGGTGTCTTAGGGGACACTACCGAAGATTCTTCTTCTCTTTCATTTCCTTCATTTTTCTTCTCTTTCTCATCCTTTTCATATTCTTCCACAATTTCTTCAATTCTTACACAATCAAGTTCATCAGATACATATCCATCCACATCAATTGAATTCTTCATTGCTTCATCAACCTTGGCATGTGCACTTTCTACAATCTTTCTTAGTCTCTTATTGAAACATCTATAAGCCTTTCTTTTAGTAGAATATCCAAGAAAAATTCCTTCATCACTTCTTGCATCAAACTTTCCTAAAGTTTCATCTCTTCTAATATAACATTTGCTTCCAAATACCTTGAAATACTTAACAATAGGAATTCTTCCACACCATAGCTCATAGGGGGTGTTTGTACCATTTTCTCTTGCTTGAACTTGATTGAATACATAAACAGTAGTATGAATAGCTTCTCTCCAGTAAAATTCCAATAAACCTGCCTCAATAATCATTGATTTAGCAACCTCCTGAATTGTTATGTTCTTTCTTTCAATAACTCCATTCTGCTGAGGATTTCTCGGATTAGATAACTATCTCTTTATTCCATGTACTTCACAAAACATATTAAACTCCTGGGAGGTGAATTCTCCACCTCTATCAAACCTTAAGCATTTTATCCTCAAATTCACTTCATTTTCAACCATAGCTTTGAATTTCTTGAATCTATCTAATGCATTAGACTTTTCTATAAGAAATGTAACCCATGTATATCTAGAATAATCATCAATCAAAAGCATAAAGTACCTTTCAACTTGTATACTTCTCACTCTTGTAGGACCACATATATTTATATGAATTAAATCCAATAGTCCAATAGTAGATTGTTCCTTTGATCTATAATGGCTTCTTGCTTGCTTTCCAAACTGACAATTCCTACAAATAGCATTAACAGGCTTTGTAATCTTTGGTAAATCTCTCACGGCCTAAACTGCACTAATCTTCGCCAAGTTATCAAAATTCATGTGACACATTATCTGATGCCATAACCAATTGTCATTAATTTGAGTCATAAAGCATCATCCATCAACACCCTTAAGTTGATAGATATTTCCTTCATATTCTTTCCTATAGCAATCACTATTCTGGATCCTTTCCTGATCTCACATCTCTCATCCTCAAATGCAAGATTATATCTTTTACTGCACATTTTTCCAACACTTTAGAGATTATGCCTTAAACGCTTAACATAGTAGACATAATTAGTATTACGATTTCCATCAAAACTTATGAACCTATCCCACAAATTTTAGCACCAGTGTCATCTCCAAACATAACCAAGCCTCCATCATAATTTTCAAGTTTAACAAACTTACTCTTATCACCAGTCATGTGATGTGAACAACCATTGTCAACAACCCAATGTAAGGAAAGCAGAGGTGTGGAAATGCCTTCCTAATGCAAAATTCTCAGGAAAGAAGAGCAGAAAAAACATTCATTTAACAAGTTAAATTTGTTGAGATGCACATTCATAGAACAAAAGGATAGACAAACTCATCACACATAGAGATAACACCAAATTTATGTGGGAAAACCCTTACAAGAGAAAAAACCCACCCACCAAGTAAAGCCACTTTGTATTAGAATAAAAAAAATTACATACATAGTTACAAAATTTACTCTTAGGTGTTAACTCACATCAGCAATGCGATCCCTTGGTTGACCCCACACATAAATTATCATTTTCCTCACACTATTGCAATGCTCATAAAAGCATACAATGTAAAAACATTCAACCACTATTTTCATCAAGCCGCACGCCATTTAATTCTGATACAAATAATTTGAATTTACATTTGATGCATCATGTTGTTCATTTGATCTGATTTGATCTCGATCACCTCTACAAATCATGTTGCCATCATGAAGATCAAATATTCATTTAATTTGTCATTGGAGTAGTTGTTCCAATGTTGGTTACTAGGTGAGCTTCTCACGTTCACACTAATGACTATCATGCAATTCAAAACAAGGATGTGAATTGCACGATCATCAAATCGATAATTTCCATCTTCCCTTATCAACCTATCAAATCCCACCATGACATTCTTCATGAGCCATTGAGTCAACCATCGCCATATCAGGTAGACAACATATTGTCTCCCTCCGATGTAAGAAAAACCCACCGATGTACCAATCTCTGATGCCACCAAGACTTTGGGAGATCTCTCTCCAATAACCCCATGTCACATCGATAGCCCATACTAGAATGTCGAACAAACATGGAATGTTCGAAGAGACATTCACGAATGTCCTACTGAAAAGCATGACTCATGCCGACAACAAAAGGGATCACCAAGTTGGGAGAAACCCAAAATTCAGAACCTTTAATCAGAGGTTAGGAAATTCCTAAAACCTACAACAACAAGGACATCACCATGTCAGGAGGTTATGAAACTCACGAACCCCATGACATAGGTTCCAAGGTTTGGAAATCGAGAAATCTCGCAACAAGCTCAATATCACCCAAGTTATGATCTTTCATAACCCCGTGACTTAGGTTTCAAGGTTCTGGATTTCAGTGATAGTCCAACAATGAAGGCCAACAAAGGGAAAAACACCAAGTCTTTAAGATAGGTTCAAGCCAACAAGTTGAGGCATATTTTCTAACAAGCTCCCTCTTGACGAAGACTTACTGGCTTCCTCTAAACTTGAAGTTATTGAAAGTCATAGGCCCCAAGGCCCATTGAATTGTAACACCACCTATACTTTTCTATGCTCACAGGCTTTATCAATGCATCAGCGAAATTCTCTAGAGTATCCATTTTTTCTAGATTAACCTTTCCATCCTCCACCATATCATGAACAAAATGATACTGAACATTGATATGCTTCATCCTAGCATGGAAAGTTGGATTTTTTGCCAAACAAATAGTACTCTGACTATCATAGAAAATCTTAATCTATCCTACATCAAACCCAACATCAGAACACAAATGTATAATCCAAACAACTTCCTTGCAGGCATGTGTTGCTACCATATACTATGCCTCAGTAGTAGATAAAGTGACTACAACCTGCCGCTTACTCATCCAACTCACTGCACCACTAAATAACATGAAGATGTATCCACTGGTGGATCTTCTGCTATTAATGTCCCCTGCCCAATCAAAATCCACATACCCATGAAAGCTAAGAGATCTTTGTGATCCAACCGAGTTGCCATGATAACACAAAGCAAACTTTGAGGTACCCTTCAAATATCTAAAAACTCTCTTCACATCATCCCAATATAATCTTCCTGGATTAGCCATAAATTGACTAAGTACTCCCATTGCTTGGGAAATTTATGGCCTTGTACGGACCATTGCATACATTAAACTTCCAACAAAACTTGCATAAGGCACTCTGGTCATGTCCTCCATCTCAGTAGGATATCTTGGACAATCTTCAACAGATGGCTTCATTCCCTGTAACACTGGAACAACTAGCTGCTTTCAATCAATCATACCAAATCTCTCTAGGACAATGTTGATATACTTACTCTAGCTGATCCAAAGCTTTCTACTTCCCCTATCCCTCCTGATTTCCATTCCCATAATATACCTTGTTGCACCTAAATCTTTCATTTCAAACTATGCTGACAATTAATATTTTAAAGCAGAAATCATACCCTTACTATTCCCAAAGAATAACATATTATCCACATATAGGGAAATAATAAGCAAACGATCATTTTCAGTTTTGTAATACACACAATGTCATATTTTGATCTCACAAATCCCAATGATAGCACAAAGGTGTCAAAATTTTGGTATCACATTCTAGGCAATTGCTTCAAACCATACAAAGATTTCTTTTACTTGCAAACTAGGCTTTCTTTACCTTTTTCAACAAAGTGCTTAGGCTGGGACATATAAATTTCTTCTTTCAACTCTCCATGAAGAAACAATGTCTTCACATCCATCTGCTCAATCTCTAAGTCATACACTACTACAAGTGACAAAAGAAATCTGATAGATGTCAGCTTAGCTATAGGAGAAAAAATTTCTCCATAATCAATTCCCTCCACCTGGGAATAACCTTTCATGACCAATCAAGCTTTATACTTCTCAACATTGCCATCTAGAACAGTCTTCTTCCTAAATACCTATTTACAGCCAACAGTCTTTTTCCCTTCATGTAGGGGTACCAAATCCTAGGTTTCATTCTTTTTCAATGCTGCCATTTCCTCATTCATGGCTTCCAACCAGGAATTTGAATCAAATATATTAATAGCCTCCTTCATAGTCCTAGGCTTGTCAATGCTAGTAATCAACGCATAGGCATAGTTCAAATCCAACATAGAAAATCCATACCTATCAAGTTAATGCTTTTCATGTGTAGACCTCCTCACAAGCTGAGGCTGAGGTTGTGGTTCTTCTTTAAACCTCTCAAAGCTGCGAGAACTCTCCTCAATTTTAGGTACACTTTGTAGTTCCTCTTTATCTGGAGTTCAAAGAATTTCAACTACATCATTCTTCTTTTCCTTTTTATCTGTCTCTAACTACAGACCAACTATTGAAGGCTTCAGCTCATGAAAGATTACACTTCTGTTGTACAAAACCTTCTCAATAATAGGATTCCAAAACTTGTATCCTTTCACACCAATGCCATAGCGAATGAAGATACATTTGGCAGCCTTGTTCTCCAACTTTGATCTTTTATCATTCAACACATATGCATATGCCTCACAACCAAAGACATAAATATGTCTCAGAGAGGGCTTCTTATCAGACCATGCTTCCAAAGGTGTTTTGTCAACAAGAGCCGAACAAGGTGAAAATTATCAAGTAGCATGCTATAGCCTCAGCCTAGAAATTCTGCTCCAGACCAACACTGCTCAACATACTTCTTGCTCTTTCCATTAGCATCATGTTTAACCTTTCAGCAACTCCATTCTGTGGAGTATAAGGCATAGTGATAGAACCAGGGTTGATTGAAAAAACACAATCTCAATGCTTGAGTCTTTGTCTTAAGAAATCCTTTAGGTGCTATTTCATTCACCCTACAACCTATAGGTCCTCTGTTTGTTGAGGCACCCCCGGTTTACCTTAGCAACCCTGCTATCATTGCAAATCTGCTGCTACAAAACATTACTTGATACTCTTTCTTCCACTTGCACTATCTAGCCTTTTATTCCTCAAAAGACCAGTCACTCCTCCACTCTGCCAACGTTGTTACAGGGGTGTGTGGCACTTTCCAAAGCCTTCAAAGTCATCTTTTCCGGTGCTTCAATAAACACCAAGCTTCAACTCTCCATTGTTTTCCCAAAAAACAGGGTTCTTGGTTCTTGGGCAGGGTTACAAGCCTCAAACCTCTTTTAACCCTCTTGACACAAAAACAAGGTTAGAACTCCTCTCTTTCCACCAATTGTGCCAATCTTTATATATATTCTCTGGTTCTTTTTCCAAGCTTTGACAAGTTCTTTTTGGAAATTAGTGCCTTTTCTGCCCGTACAGGGGAACAATTCAACCTAGGGTAGACTAGGGTTTCTTAAGGCTTTCCTTTGGTCTGTTCTGCCTTTTCTGACCATAAAACCATTAAAGAGCCTTCTTTTTACTATTGTACACCTTCTTAGCACTTCCTGCAATCACCATACACATTAGATAAAAAAAAATGTTGCACACCCCTGCCACGTTGTGGCTTCTTTTTCCCTCTTGACTGTCTTCTTAGCCGGGTTTCCAATACTCGCCTAAGAACAGCCTTCCAACTTGCTCATTGACTCTCTAACGACTACCATATGTACAATATATACAGTTCTGGAGTTTGGTGTTGTTTCCTTTGCGTCCATGCTGAATGGCGTGATCAGAAACAACCCAAAAAATCCATTTTTCTGGTTTTTACCAGTCAACTAAAATTTAAAAAAAACACAGATTTTCTTTTCAAAGAACCAAAGAACGATGGATAACTACTTAAAGATACCAAAGACAGAACTTTACAATGTTGTTTTACATGCCCATAAACCACCAAAAGATTATTTCAATTCATGTATTTGCTGTCACGCCAGAATGTACAGGAAAACAGATTTTTTTCATTAAAAACACTGCCTCTTGTTTATTTTCATCAAAAACGTCTTTTTCAGAGCTTTCCACCATTCAAAAAACATTCATTAACATCAAACATGGTCGAGGCTTGCTTTACAAACCGAAAGAAATCAGTTAGGTTTCAGTTTCGGGCTTAAAAGTGGAGAAAACACGTTTTTTCGAAAACACACTGTGTTTTGCGATTTTCCCAAAATCTAAGGAAACGCCTACCAAATGATTCCTAATTTATTCCAAATTAAACCTAAGCTTTAAGAGGGTCCCCTTACACCTTATCAATGGTTTATTAGACCATTAAAAAACAAAACAAAAATATTAAGAGCAAAACATTAAAATTACGCTTGTATTCAAGTAGGTGCTCCAGCACCACATAGTTTTATGCCTTTTAATCCCATGGTCTTTGCAGTACCTTTCAAAATCTGTTGAAAAAAACTCACCACCATTGTCTGTCCTCAAGCATTTAATTTTCCTTCTAGTCTAATTTTCTACCAAGTTTTTAAACTCTTTAAACTGATTGAACACTTCTTATTTACTCTTTAGAAAATACACAAATTCCCTTCTTGAATAGTCATCAATAAAAGAAACATAATATCTAGACTTTGATAACGAAGGAACATTCACTGGACCAAATACATCAAAATAAACATAATCCAGTATGCCAAAAGATTTATGAGGGCTCAATTAAAATGAAACACGGTGTTGCTTTCCATAAATGCAATGTTCACAAAAATCGAACTCAAGGTTACAATCAACAAGCCCTTCAACTAGATTTTTATTTTTCAAGGCTTTTAAGCCTTTCTCTCCTATGTGACCAAGTCTATGATGCCACAACATGGTTTTCTCTACTGGGAGTTTCACCTCCAAGGAATTTGCACCCAGATGAGCTTCATTCTCCTTCTCTACACGAGCAACTTTGCTTAACTTTACAAAGACACTGTTACATTGAACAGGGTATGCATCCAACTTGTACAGAGTGCCTATGCGTGCACCCTTAGCCAGCACCATTGAGCCTCTAGTCATCTTACAACCTCCACTTGAGAAAGAAACTTGCACACCAACATCATTCAGCTTACTAACAGACAGTAGGTTACAAGCCAAACCTAGTATGTGCAGTATACCATCAATTCCTTTGATTCTTCTATTAGGGAATTGTATTTTGACTCTTCCATGGCCAACAATCTCTAGAGTTGAATCACTTGCTAGGTACACCTTTCCACTAGAATACTTTTCATACTTAGTGAACCAATCTTTGTGAGATGTCATGTGAAAAGATGCACCCGAGTCAATCAACCATACATCATCTAATGCCTGAGTCACCAAGGTTGCAATGAAGGCATCTGTATCACTTTGAGAAGAGTCATTGTCTGAAGAGTTGCTCTTCTTCTTCTTTTTTTCCTCCTTACAATCCTTTTGGATATGACCAGTCTGCCCACAGTTCCAACATTTCACCTTGGACTTCTTACTAGGAAACTTTGATCTCCCTTCAAATTTGGATTTAGATTTCTTTTCTTTCTTCTTGCCTCTTTCCTTTGATCTACTCCAAAAAACAAGAGCCTCCTTGGTCATTTCCGAAGACTTCCTCTGCATTTCTTCTGATAATAGCGAGGCAACCATGTCTTCCATCTTGAAAGTAGTTGTTGTACTCCCAATAGCCATTACCAGATGATCCCAAGTGTCGGGTAAGGAACATAATAGAAGCATAAAAAAATCCTCCTCCTCTATCTTCACACCCACAAATTCCAATTGAGCAACAATAATATTAAATGAATTCAGATGGTCTGCTACAAATGCACCTTCTTCCATCTTCAAGGAGTACAAATTCTTCCTCAGGAATAACTTATTCACTAGAGACTTTCCCTAATAAATGTCACCAATTTTCTTCCATAATGAAGATGCAGTCTTCTCCTCATGGATGTTTAGGAGTACAAAATCGGCAAGACAAAGTCTTATCAACCCTCTAGCTTTTCTATCTGTGAGGTCCCAATCTTCTTGTTTCATACCTTGTGCCATAGTTCCAGACACAACAATCCAAAGGTCTCTATCCACCAATAGGTCTTTCATTTTTGTTTCCAAAACTCAAAATTTTTTCCATTGAACTTTTTAATTTCTACTCTACCTGATGTACTTTCCATCTCAAACTATAAACAAGACAATCAATTCTTCTTTTGCAAGACTCCCACTGAATAGGATTAGCACAAAAAACCAGCCCTACTCATAAGGATAACACAATTGGCCAGGCTCTGATACCACTTGTAAGGAAAGTAGAGGTGTGGAAATTCCTTCCTAATGCAAAATCCTCAAGAAAGAATTGCAAAAAAACATTCATTTAACAAGTTACATTCGTTGAGATGCACATTCATAGAAAAAAAAGGATAGACAAATTCATCACACAAAGATAACACCATATTTACATGGGAAAACCCTTAAGGGAGAACAAACCCACACACCAAGTAAAGCCACTTTGTATTATAGTAATAAAATTACATACATAGTTACAAACTTTACTCTCAAGTGTTAACTCATAGCAACAATTCCATCCCTTGGTCGACCTCACACACATAGTACCTTTTCCTCACATTGTTGCAATGCTCGTAAAAGCATACAATGTAAAAACATTCAACCACCGTTTTCATCGAGTCGCATGCCATTTAATTCTGATACAAAGAGTTTTAATTTACATTCATTGCATCCTATTGTTCATCTAATTTGATTTGATCTCGATCACCTCTGCAAATAATGTCGTCATCATGAAGATCAAACATTAATTTAATTTGTCACTGGAGTAGTTGTTCCAATGTCGGTTACCAGGTGAGCTTCTCATGTTCACACTAATGACTGCCACACAATTCACAACAAGGATGTGAATTGCATGATCATCCAATCGATAATCACCATTTTCCCTTATCAACCTATCGGATCCCACCACGACATTCTTCATGAGCCACCGAGTCAACTATCACCATATCGGGGAGACAACATATCATCTCCCTCTGATGTAAGCAAGTCCTACCGATGTACCAATCTCTAATGTCACCAAGAATTTGGGAGATCTCTCTTCGATAACCCCATGTCACATCGATAGGCCCAGATCAAAATGTCGAAGAGACATTCACGAATGTCCTACTAACAAGCATGACTCACACCGACAACAAAAGGGATCGCCAAGTCAGGAGAAACCTAAACTTCAGAACCTTCAGTCGTAGGTTAGGAAATTCCTAAAACTCAGACAATAAGGAAATTGCCATGTCGGGAGGTTATGAAACTCACGAACCCCACGACATAGGTTCCAAGGTTTGAAAATCCAGCAATCATACGACAAGTTCAATGTTGCCAAGTTATGATCTTTTAGAACCCTGCGACTTAGGTTTCAAGGTTCTAGATTTTGGCAATAATCCAACAATGAAGGCCAACAAAGGGAAAAATGCCAATTCTTTAAGAGAGGTTCAAGCTAGCAAGTTGAGGCATATTTTCCAACACCCAATAGTTCTTTTCCTATTTAGCATGTAGGGTAGAGATAACAATACCTTCATTTTTCTCCTTCTCCAAGGGCATTCCTTCACCTGTTTTTCAGTATTAACAGAAGTAGGTTCATATTTTATAGCCAAGAACAAGTATTCATTGTCAGCAAGATCTCTATAATCAAATTACTCATCAGATATGCTAGCATCCTCATTCACATAATATTCTATGTTGATCTTCTTACATTTATTTTCTTTCTCCTATCTTTGTTTATTCCTCTTAGCTCTTTCCAGACACTTTACAACATAATGACCTATTCCTCCACAACTAAAACATTTAAAGGGTAACTTACCTTCATAATTTTTGGAGCCTTTCGTCATCCTTCTCACAAAGTTAGCTTCTACTTCATCAAGGTTTTCTTCATCCAAATCTTCAACTTTTGTAGCCTTAAAAGTAGTCTCTGATTGAATCCATTTCTCAAATTCGGCTTTCTCATCTCATAAGATGTCAAAGATCCCAACAATTTATCTTTAGTGTAGATCTTATAATCTATATTGTGTTCAATATCACAACTTTTCCTTGTAAGCATCAAGGAGATTTCTAATAATCTTCTTTGTAATCCTGGTTTCATCTACAGTAGCACCAAGTCATCGCATTCCAGCTACTACCTCATCCAATCTTTGTACATAAGCTTTGACATTATCATCTTCAAACATGTGTAGGAGCTCAAACTGTGTCTCCAAATTTTGCAAATTTTCCTCTTTGGCCCTTTCATCATCTTCATACGCCTTTTCCAAAGCATCCCATACTTCCTTAGCAGTCTTCATATTCTGAACTTTAATCAATTCAGAATGTACAAGGCTATTCTTCAAAATGTACTTCACCTTATTGTTCGTTTCATGTGCCTTGATCTAATCAATCGTACTCAAACCATTAGCAAGAGGAGTGTAAGGATTCTTGTAAGATTTCTCCACATAAAATCCATAATACTTGAAATATTCTTCCATCAGTATTTTCTAGATAGCATAATTAGTTCCATCAAACCTTGGATAATCATGAGTAACTTTTCCAGCCATCCCAGACCTCCATTAAGCGGTTAATCTCTTCTCCAAGGAACCAAGCTCTGACACCAATTGTTGAAAAAGAAAACTAAGAGGGGGGGTGAATCAATTTTAACAAATTTAAACCTTTAGATCATCCATCAGAACAAATCCTTAACACTGCTAAAATGATTAAACATTAAGTGCAAGTGCAAAAATTAAAAATCATCACACAAACAAAACAACACCAGATTTATGTGGAATACCCAATAAGGGAAAAACCATGGTGAGGATTAACTCACACTATAGAGAATATCAAAACTGATTACAAAGGCTCACTAATTGAGAAACAAGGATCATTGCCAAAACAAGGACTCGCTGTCTGGATTAGGACTCACTGTCTAACAGGGCTAACCACCTAGAGGGCTCACTACCACAAAGATATAAAGAAGATATAAGAGATATGTTACAATGAGAAGACAATATCAATGCAACAGAGAAATCCACCACAATTTTCTCAACCACTTGCAGACATGCATGTATGATAGAGTACACCTTCAACTCACTGCATCCGAAAACTCAAAATTTAGGCTTCACATTGATCTGCCACACTCGCATCACACATCCACTGATTCACATATATTTCACATCTATCTTCTCTCTTTCTTTGTACTTATATCCTTGTTCTTCTTTCTCCACTAACTCATCATGTATTTATACCATCTTCAACTTTGAAACATATCCGAAGTCGGCCATCCATCAATAAATTCAAATTAGGTTGGCGCCAAAACATCCTAGGGTGGAATTAGAATGAGGGTGACCTAAACACACACTTGATGAAGACCCAAATAGTTCCAACATGCTTCATCAATTCCAAATATAGTGTTCAACACAAGGTTGGCCAAACCAGTGTAATACACATAGAACAATTAAGCATGATCCTTCCAGATACCAAAATTATCTTCAACATGATCATAACAACTTAACTCTAGAACCGTAAGTCATAAGACTTTACCAAAGAGAAATCTAGACCAACAACATTTCTCCCAGAACTTGGCCAAAAACACAGAAAACCACAGTGCACAATTGGTGAACATAACTCACACTGTACAAACATGATCAACATATTTGAACCACACAAATATAGGAGCAAAACCTGGAGAAACCATTGAACACCTACAACCTTTCTTCAATACAATTTTTTCAATATCCTCGACATGAACAACCAACATCCACAACAACCATTTGATAATAAATTGACCAATTTATATAAATGACAACACCTTCATCATTCTTGCAACAAAGAAGACCAAAGGGGAGGTTCAAATGATTGATGGATTCTTGCAAGATCGACACTTAGACAATTTTTCTATTTTTTCCTACCTTTATGGTAATCAATAGCTAAAATAAAATTTATGAGAAAACCCAACTGAACTATACTATGTGGGAAAAGATATCTAAACTGCACTTGGGCTAGTTGGAAGGGGAAAACCCACAAAGGCATAAATTTCTTCCCTTAGATAATTTTGCAAAACTACAAAAGGAAACTAGGCCTAATTTTGTATGCTTTACCCAACTTTGCTAAGAATTTGGAAAAAGACCACCCATATTAGATATCTTAAATTGTTTAAACTTGGGAAAATATGGCTGAGACACAATAGGGATGGATTCAATCCAAAAGGAAATTTTAAAATTGAGTCCCAAAAATGGCTCTATTTGGGTACATGTGCCTCTTGCAAGCACAATGAAAATCTAAATCTCTAGCCAAACCAAAATTGGGAACATAAATGGGACTAAATCATGGGGAGTAACAAATGTATGTACATGGTGAGATCACAACCAATTATCAAGATACAACATGAACAACAAAGGCATGAAGTGAAACAATTTTAACACAAAGGAGGCCAACCCTACAAAGGATGGACATACTTATTTGCCTCTATCAAAAAACATCCTATTGAAGAAGTCATTTTCCCTCAACCAATTGTTATTTCCTTCACATAGTTGCAACAAGTACAACCTTCTCCTTTCAAGCACAAACCTATAATTACCACCAAATGAGTGAAGACATGCTCCACCATTAACCTTTCCATTATATGGCAACCATATAACATAGGCCACCACACTACCCAACATTGAATCCTTCCTTTTTATAGCAGCATGGGACACCAATTAAAAACTCAAGTAAGCACAAAAATAAATCATGGTATATTCATACCTACTAACCTCCTCATATGAAATGAGGAAAAAATAGAATACCTCTCATTCACATGGAAAATAAAAATATAGCAATTCATCTTGTTGGCATGTAGAAGTAAACTTATCTTCTGACATATCAAACTAAAAATATTGGAGTTAGGCATATAGGAAACTTGAGAAATTGGTCAATCATCAACCTAGAGAACTTGTTGTTTCTCAACACCATCACAATATGCATGTTGATCACAATATCCACACTATAAGAAGCTATATCTTCATCATGAAACAAAGCTTCATCTTTAATTTTATAATATTATGGGATAATAGGAAATCAACATACCTTGGAGTCACCTATGTTGATGCAAATTTTATCAACACATCCTTTCATATCAAGAGATGCCTTGAGTGAAGAACTAAATTCTTCAAATTGTCTTGTTGTTTTGATTTCTTCTTCCTCAATCACCAAAACAAAAACACATGGTGACCTTATTGAAGCACATTCTACATGATGAAGATAACAAGAACTACACGAAATAAACAAGTTCCCATATATATCCACATGATCACCATCTTCACATTCTTCAAGGGTGAAATCTTTAAATTGAAAATTATTTACTATACTAGAATCTATTTCAACAATCTCATCACTAGGTACAACCATGTCTATGTCACCCTCATGCGAAAAAATATTAGTTGCTTCATTATTAGTGGTAGGGATAAAGGAGGGGAAAAATCTAACAAGAAACTAGTTTCTTGCTCATCCTTGATATCATAAATATGTGTGCACACCATATGATCAATTCCATGAACTAATTCACTTGATTGTTTAGTCATACACAAATCTTCCTCTTTGTCTATATAGTGCCTCATTATTCAAATCTATTCCTTTTAATTGGAGCTTCACATTCACAAGTTGTTGGAACCTCTTTCCTCTTCACTATTTATTGCCACAGTGGATCCTTCTTTCTCTATGTCACTTTCTTCACAATGCTACTACCACCAATATTTTCCAGGTAATGTGGTTTCTTACTTCTACCCATGAAAATTTCCTATAATGTAGCAAGAATACCATTTTTTAGTGTAGGTACATGTTCATATTTCAAATGATATTCATTTCTTACCTACACCACTACTACATTTGGTTGGGATTTTACATCATCACATGGTATCTTGGAATATAGGGATTACTGAGTGAGTTCCTTGGGGTGTTCCATGTTGTGAGAAGGAAAATTGCATTGTTCTTCATCAACACTATGCATGTTATGAAATCACACATCAGGTGCATCATAATCACTGTATTCATCTTCTCCATCCATGGATTTATATCTTGATGCATCATATTGATCATCCTCTTCTTCATAGTACTGATAAAAATCCTCCTCATAAGGAAGATCTTCCTTTATACTCAAAGAAAGGGAATTTAGATTCTTGAGGGTGGAAAGTTGAGCCTCCAACAACCTAATGTCTACAATAATTTTTTGATGCTCTTGTTTAAGGTGATGCAACACCTTCTTGTTGGAAAATGGTCAACGCTCCCCTCAGGATTCATGACATGGACTAACTGCCTCCCATGGATCTGTTAACTTTGGAAATTGTATCGGGCATTAACAAGTTGACCTTTTGATGCAACAATAACCGTGGGGCCAACAATTGGTATCAAAGCCAAAGGTTCTAGATTCAAATCCCCTCAGCTTGCACTGAGGGGGAGATTGTTGAAAAATGGCCAGCTCTCCTTGAGATTCAGGACATGGTCTAACCACCTCCTATGGATTTGTTAACTCGGGCAATTGTATTGATCATTAACAGGTCAAATTTTTGGTGTAATGACAACTATCTAATGTTCAAATTATTTATTATATGGCATCTTCAGAGAAAGAGGACATTTGCTAGTATCATATGTTTCTATATCCTGATAACTCATACCAAAACTTTGTACATTATAATTTTTATCCACATTCATCCTAACAAGAAGCATATTTATTTTGTTTAATTCACCTTCTTTTTCTCAATAGCTACCATTTTTTTATGTGTCTCCATTCTAAGTTGATATAGCTATTCATCTAGCACTTTATTACAATCATATGATGTGTTGGGAGGAGAATATTGGTAATCATGATATGAATTATGATATGTATCCTTGTCCCTCCAACCAATAATCATATATATCATTTCTTTCTTCATAATAAGACCTAGATATTTCTATGTTTCTTGATTATGTTGCTACTTGAATCATCAAAAGTATATAGGTTTTGATTTCTAAAATTGATACAAGAATTATTTTTACCTATGGAACAAACTTATGAGATTTGATAGGTATGTTTGAATGACTTACCATTACTATGAGCTTCCAATGATGGATGTCTTCATGCACTAGTGGAAGATTCATTTTCTCATTGCTAGTATTTGGGTTTCCTTCTTCTCTCCATCAAAAAATAATTTGATTTGATTATTATTTCTAGGTTGAATGAAATAGATTTTCCACTCTTCACTTGGAAGAAAGATATTTTCTAATAGCTAATACATCAAATACCAAAAAATAAAACTTCCCTTATATGAATTATAGAGGTCTTCAAAATAAAACCAAAGATTTATTCCTAACAAGAAAACCATTCTATTAGGTTAAAGTTGACAGGATATTAGACTCACCCAAAAAATTGCACAATTGCAAACTTTTATTGCTGAGGTGTTTAAGATATTTCCAATTTCCCAAGACCTAGCAACAAATAATTCTTCCTCAACAACATAGCCATTTTTTTTGCATAAGTTGAAAGGATGCCAAACTTATGCAACACAATCCTATTGGAAAAAAATGGCAAACAAGTTGTAAAGGTATTTTAGACATGCAGTGGGCTCACACTTCATTGGAAATGACTAAGGTAACTTCTTCCCAACAACGGTGTTATTTTGTTTGATCTCAAAATCACGGCTTTGCTCCACTTCTTAAAACATAATTCTACTCACAAGGCTAGGCTTGTCAACATGCGATAAAATCAATTCATCTACAAATATATGGAGGACTCTGAGCCAACTTAACATGAGTGGGTTTTATCTTCTACACTTTGAGCTCAACTTAAACTTGAGAGGGTATTCCCAAGGGTTTACCTTAACAAGTATTGAAGTCACTTAAGATAAACAGTGATAAATTAAATGATAGTTAAACCCAACCTACCTACTCAACCCCTAAGATTGTCACTAGACTAAGTAAAATAGTTATAGTTAGCCCCTATATAGCTAATATAACACCTTGGAAACAAATGAAAGGTGGGGTGAGTTCCATGATTCACTATAAAATGGTCTTCTTTAGTCCCTTCACACTGTAATTATACTTAGTAATCTATCAATATACTATCCAAAATCATATGCAAATACACAAAAGAGATGTTACAACACATTCATAACAAGATTTGGAACTTGTCATGTTCCTCTAATTTCAATTACATTCATGGCAGAAAATGTGTTGAAGAAAATATTAGATACATAGGACAATTGAGAGGGGGGTGAAACGGTTGTGCATTAAAACATCCAAGCCCTCATTGACCTTCAAACCTTTATTATGCATCAACATGAATGTAAGCTAATGAAACATAAACACATTCACAACCATACACCATAGAACACTAGATTTACGTGGAAAACCCTAATCAAGGAAAAGTCACGGTGAGGATTAACTCACATATATATGAATAACAACACTAATTACAAAAGGCTCACTACCAAAAGGGCTCACTGCCCAAAGGACTCACTGTCCCGAATAGAAATAAAATAGAAGACTGTTACAAGGAGGTTCACCACATCAAAGAAACGGGAAGATCCACCACAACAAATCTACACCATCCGCAAACTTTGGCTCACTACCTCCAACAACTTCAAGTACACTAAAAATGTAGACACCTTCTACTCGCTGCTTTTGGTAGCCTTAGGAATTTAAGCTCACACTTAGATCACAACACTTGATTATATTTGCATCATTTCACTCCAATCAACACAACACACACATCTCTAACAATTAACCTTGCTTATTTTTTCTTCGGAAACCTCAAACCACTTCTCTAGGTCG
>VDFB02013754.1:0-21704 GCA_007258455.2 Sequoia sempervirens | reverse complement strand
AAAGGAATTTTGAATTATTTTGAATTTGGAACCAAGAGGCACTCATTCACCACCCATTGTGAATGGGTCCCACTCAAGGCTTCTAAGTGGGTGTCGTGAATTAGCTTGCATTTGATGTTGCTTGTCAGGTTTACATTCAAAAATACCCTTAATTAAGTGTAATGAGTGCATAAAGGGGTCAACGGCAAAAGCATAAGAAAGGTGTAAATAGTGATAAAAAGCCTAGAAAAGTGTAAAATCTTGTTACAAGACTTTACAACACTATAGAATAGGACTTGATATGGGATAAAAATGTGATTTTTAGGGGTATTTGTAGGATCATCATGGAAAAACAGGCCCTTAAGTGGCAAAAAATTTAGAAAAATTAGAGTTAGGAAACTTGACGTAAAAATTTGAATAAGTTATATATATTATTTCAAAAATATGTAAGAATAGAATCTATAGACAATTGAATGTAGTTTCTAAACTACTAGGTTTATTTTTTATTTTTTAAATTCTATTTAGTGAAAATTTGAAATTTCAATGCAATAGTACTTAAATTTCAAGTAAAAACTAAGAAGTAGGTGTCTGTCTAACCACCCTAACCACAATAAAATGATAATATTTTTTTATAAGATTTTAGAAATAAGTAGAGGACTCATGTCCAAATGTGATGCATATTTTTTTGTAATTTTTTTCTATGTAAATAATCAATTATGAATTTTTTACAACTTTTAAAAAATATAAAAACTTGTATGTCCAACCACCTTAACTTGGTCAAAACTTCATGAAATTCAATTTTTCCTTTCTTAATCCTATAGTATGAGAAGCATAGAATGTGAGGCATGTTTTGGATTCCAAAAATGTGATACCGTTTGAAAGCTATAGATGTTTTCCAATAAGCCTATCAATCAGGAGTCTAGTCATAATTCAAATAGAAAATGAATAATAATTATTCATTAAATTCAAAGTAAAGCATAATTTATATTGGTGGAAAGATGAGAATCTCCTTTAAAAACTATTTTCATTTCATTAATTTTGGGTAAAAAAAGGTCCTCAACCACATACCCTACAAATACCCATCATATCACCACTTTTTGGCCCATCATGATCTCACACATACCCTTAGGTGAATTGTAATGAGAAGAGTCTAAAAAAGTGTAGAAATGTGTTACAACACTTCACAAAACCTTCAAAAGACATCATAATTTGAATGTTTAGGACCTAATGTGAATGCTTAAGTTATATTACAACATTAAATCAAAGTAAAATAGGTCAGGCATCATAAGAGAAAGACCTAAAAGACCATGAAAATGTCAATGATCCATTTTTCTATGATACATTTAGCCCCCACTTTAGTGAGACGATGAAATTTCTTCAAAATCACACTAAAGTAGCCATGCATATCGAGAAGGATCCAAATGCACTTATGTTAGCAAGATGGAATGACAATGATCAAGAGGGATGATTAGGCCCCTAGGATGAAGATCCCATGGCAAGCTAAACATAAGAACAAAGGAACATATGTGAGAAAGAAAGAAATAGAAGAGATATGAAAGGGAAAAGTTAGATCAAGCTTTGATCATTTGTTCACCTAGTTGTGAATCAGATCTATGTTGTTTTTCCAAAAAATAAAATGCATACTCACTCTGGGGAGACATAACTCATGGAAAACTAGGTGAAAAAAACCAAAAGGTGAAATACATATGCTAGTTGGTATGCACTCACAAACACATAGGTGGCTATGGGGAAAGTCATGCTGCAGAATGGGCTTCCCACTCAACCATATCAAAGTTATACCACCTTATAACTTTAATAAGGCACCACAAAGGAAAATATCGATCTGTGCTTCATGAGACTAGCAAAGCTTCATATGCCTAGAACTCACTTAGGGAACATTGTGTCTAATTTCTTCAAGAGAGGACCAATCAAAGAATAGTATATTCACAACTTAGGGGATGTAGTGCATCATATCAAACCACTAATAGGAATGTAATATGCTAAGATAGGTCACACTTATGAAGGAAATCATACCCAATATCATCCACAAACTGACAAACACAGCATATGAAGGGACAAGGCTACACTAGGAACCAAGAATGCAAATGAAATGATGCCAATGAATGCCCCTCACTTTAAAGGAATTGTTACACACTATTTTGTGAGAAATTACTTTAAAGTAGCAAAGGACAAAAAATGCAAAAAATAAAACAAGTCATGAGAGCTAACTTGGAAAGGCCCTATGTCAAGTCATATGTTTTCAAGTAAAGCTGCTTCATGCAAAAAAGAAAAAAAGAAAAGAAAAATGGGGTTGCCCCCCAGTAAGGAACACACCAAACACATAAGGGATTTATGGATTTGAGGTCAGTATGTTTTTTGCTGCAATTTTTTAATTAGAGAGATCGAAACTATCATCATTCCTCAAAACACATAGAACTGGAAAAATGGCACAAAGAGAGCAAAAAAAAAAAGAGAAAAAAAGTTCATTTTGGGTCAACATGGAAGAGACATTGTGGTATCAACACTTTGCATCATCCCCAAAAGGGGAAACACAAGCGAAAAGAAAATGAAAAGGAAAAGGAAAAGAAAAATATTTTGGGTCAACATGAAGGAGACATTTCAGTTTCAATGCCTTGTATCATCTGCAAAAGGAAAAACACAAGAAAAGATAAAAAAGGAAAAGGAAAAGGAAAAGGAAAAGGGAAATATTGGATCCACATGGAAGAGACCTAGGGTGTCTCAATGCTTTGCATCATCCAAAAAAGGAAAACACAAAATAAAAAAAGAAAAAGGTAATGTATGACATATAGAAGAATAGAGGTACAAATAGAGGAAGTGCACAAAGAAAAAGGGAACATAAAACACACACTACGGGGGAACACATTATACATATAAAAGCACACTAAAAAAAGGAAAATGTAAAAAGGCTAGCAAGGAAAATGAAATTCAACCATATAACAAGTCATTTTCCTCCCAATCATGTTCAGTGTATTATGAGGGTGGTTGATTGTCCAAAGGAAGAATTGCAAGTGCTGAACTAGGGGAAGTGCCAAGTCCTTCACTTGGTGTAGCAGATTTATCATTTAAGCTCATGGATGATGAAAAAAAAATCTAACATTAGCCTCCCACCCACCCAAGGTGGTAATTGTTCTGTTGGCATCTACCTCAACTACCAACACTTCATGACCGAACTAATTTCCTTAGGGGCTTAAATTGTTATGCACATCTTCATCGATGTTAGTGATCTCCTCATCATCGTCATCATTTAGGTGAATCACAATGGGAGGATGACTTGAGTAATTTCTAATGAAGGATGTATCAAGAGTTGTGGTTGATGTATCTGATTGTTTTGTTTTGATGATTGTATCTTACTATCTTGTGGCATGTTAAGAGGAGTAGGGTGATTAGTTATTACTTCTGTCAAAGGTGGATGTTGATTTTCTTTGTTGTTTTCAGTTTGAATTTGATGTGCAAGGAGATAGTGATAACACCTATGCTCTCTAGCACCGTAGTTTCTATTAATTTTATTTTCAAGTTGTTGAGGTGTAAGAACATTTTGACCCACCATAGGTTCCTTTTATTATGAAGGGGGAAGGAGGGAAGAAACCAAAGAAGATAGGTTAATCACTTTCTCTTTGGCTTTATAAACTTGTTTAATGTGAGGAGGCATGACAGGACTGGTTTCAATTTTCTCTTACACATTTATGCGATGAAGGGGAAGTTTCTATGGTTGGTTGCTCATGAGGTTTCATTGTTTGTTTAGTTTCATAATTAGGCTAAAGCATGGTCTTTTTTATGATAGGAGTAGTAGAAGTGGACAGGGACATGTTATGAAGAGACAATTTGTCTATTCGTTTGGCTTTGAAATTTTGATAGGTAATGAAAAAGAAGTCTCTTCAAGGGGTGATGGGTTCCATAGATTCAAGCCAAAAGGATTCTTAGGAAAAATTACCTTTAGAGGATATTGGATTAAGGCCACTATGGTGTATGGTAAATATCTCATTTCCATGTGAAAATTTCATTGAGTGAAGCCAAGGATGACCTAGCTGCAAATGAAGCTGATCTAATTATGGAATAATAGAAAATGTTACATCTAAATTTTTGGGTCCTATCTGTAATGGGAGTATGATCAATTCAATCGTAGGGCACACATAACTAGTATGTTTTTTAATCCATGCATTTGGTTTATTATAATAATCTTGATAGAGATCATGTAATACTAAAAATTATTTCATGATCACATTCTCACCATATAGGTGGGATCTATTAATGTCCCATTGGTGGGCTTATCATAGATGTGGCCGACTATGTAAAGAGGACCATCGGGAAGATTTTTAAGTATATCATGAGAAGAAAAAGTAATATCAAGAGATTTTTCAGTTGGGCCCTTATGAGGGACAACATCTATCATAACCAAAAATTCATCCATAGGATTAACTTGTGTAACATTTGGAGTAATATCATGTTGTCATTATTTGTGTCAATGTTCATCACATGAGTGTTTGAAGGTTCACTAGCCTTTACAAATGAAACATTGTGTTTAGGCATAGGGTTGATAAAGATTTGTAAATTTTGATTAGGGGGTGCAATGAACTTATTGCTTTTATCATTGACACCTACAATGGAAAAATGACCAGAATCAATGAGTCTTGAATTAAGTGTTTGAGATGCTTACATTGTTCGGTGTCATGTACATTTGTGATGAAAATGACAATAAGCATTTGATTTAAAGTTGGGTGGTAAAGGATTGGTGGTATCAAGTGGTTTGATAGTAGGAAAAGTGATCATCTATTACTGGAGCAGTTGATTCATTTTGTTATGGAGAGTATTAGGTAAGGGGGTAAATTGCCTCTTCAAGTCCTGAAAGGTAGAGGGCACCCATTCTTTAACAGCTGCCACTTGACTTGGAATAGGTAGAGTTGGCTGTGAAGGAGTTGGATTGAATTGTAATAATCCTTTGTTTGGATTTCTAAAGTTTTGTACATTGTTTTGGTTGCTTTGTTCAGACTTCTTAGTTAGGTTAGAAGTGGACTTTGAATCATTACTAGTAACCAACTTGTGATAGTCACAAAGGGTTGTGCATAAATGCATGAATGGACGAAATTTCATCATAGTCAACTTATCCTAAAGGTGAGTGTGCAATTTTTTGGTAAACATATTTTGAAGATGTGAATCAAGGATCTTGACATCAATTTGAGTATACAATGACTGATAATGTGAAATGAAATAAGTTTCTTTTTCATCTACATTTTTTTACATCTCATTAAATCAGCCATTGCCTTTTTGGGAGTCATATGGACTTGGAAATGACTTATAAAGGCATCTACAAGTTCATTAAATGATCAGATTGAATGGTTGGGTATGTTTGAAAACCACTCCAATGCAATGTCCTTTAAGGTCCTCATAAAAAGTATGGGTAATAGTTTATCATCAAGGATATAATCACTTCACAATGTTGTATAGGAATTAACATGATTAGTAGGGTCTCGTTTACCTTTGTACTTCTCAAACCTAGGCATCTCAATTCCCTATGGCATCTTTGTTCTTAAGATCTCTAGTGATAATGGGCTACTGTGGACATGATATGTGGGTGGAGCATTTTGACTTTGGCTAATGGTGGATATTTGTTGTTGCAATATTTGTGTAATGATGGGGTCAGTGTAAGTGGTATGAGTTGGAAGAGATAATGGTGATGGAGTGTATGTAATGTTAGGAGAAGTGAAGGGGACACTAAGAGGGTGAAGGTAGAAGATGGAACATTCGATGCCAGAGAAGAACTATGAATGCTAGTTGGAGTAGTGAAAGGAGGATTCACATGACTAAATTGTTGCATGGTTATTGTAACTTGAGGAGTGGTATAGGTGGGTATGTATGCTATGGTTGAAGGAGGAGGAATGTGAGATCCTCCTTGGCTCACAACAAAATTTGTTGATTGGGATGTGCAAGGAACATGTTTGTTGTATATTTCAAAAATTATTTTCATAGCCTGTAAACCATCGTCACTTTCAATCAAGCGATGAAGGTTTTCTATGGTAGGTATAGCATTGGTGGAAATGTTTTGAAGACTTAAATATTGTTGCAAATGTGCAAAATCCTCATGAATAATAATGAATTTTTATTGTGGAATGGAATTAGTTTGTGTGTCAACAGGCATTGGATGTGAAGGTAAAAGCATACTAGTGGTAGTATTCATGCTTAATGCACTATTTTCCATACCAAGAGTAGGAGCTCTTGAGATCCCAAGGTCTACAACAAAAGTGCTATCATGGGAAGCCATGAGTCTAGAACTTTGTCTCACTAAAGTATTATCAATAGTGCACCAAAAACTCATACAAGTACCACAAAATATGGGGTGAATGCAAATACAAACTAGGAATAACAAAATTATAATGACAAAAAATTTGTAAACTAAAACAAGAAGACAGTAATAGGAAACACAAATGCAAGAAATACTATGAAAGTGCCATAAATTTCAGTGCAGAAAATACAACTGGACTAATTCACCTAGGTGACGAATGAGCCCTAGTACAATTTTTTTTTTTTTTCAAAATTTTTAAAATGATTTCAATGCTTTTCAGATGCAAAACGAGGATGCAAATGCAAATTTTTAGTTTTTTTATGATTTGTTATGCAAAAATGAAATATATATGATTCTTTCACTAATGCAATTTTAGAAACCCTAGGATGCAAAAAAAAAAACCTAATTGAATGTTGATGCAAAGGAGACCTAGGATGAAATATGCAATTGAAATTAGAAAGATAATGTGTTCAATATGCAGGTTCACCAAAATGAGCCATCAACTTTGAGGGTGTCTATGTAGTTCTCTTGCATTCTTAGGATATTTCACCTAAAAGGAGAGAGATAGAACCCTAAAATTGAGGTGGATCATTCAAACTAAGGAATGTAAGATGGAATTAAGAGTAAATACAATGATCTAAATGCAACTGAGCTATGAAATTGATTGATTATGAATTGAAAAATAATAAAATGTGCAATGTTTGAAAATGCAATGAGGTATGAAAGAGTGAACTAAAACATCAAAAAAAAACAAAAAGGATTGAAAGATGTTGAAAAAAGTGCCCTTGGGAATTAGATGTTGAATCTAGAAGGCTTTGAAAACTGGCAGAAATCACTATAAATCACTAGTGGGACTCATTCGCCATTGATGGAAAATCAGTCTTGCTACTGACAAAAACACCTGAAACTACTTTCCAATAGTCATGAACTGGATTTTGACAAAATAATTTTTTTTCAGCCCTCAGGTGGGATTCATTCACCACTAATGGAAAATCAATCCTCTTCCAAAAATCTGCAAAATCAAAGGCCAATTCTATAGCTCTAGATCTACACTTGTCTTCTTATTGGGTTGATAAAGTCAAATCTATAGAAAACTGATTGTAGGTTGTCTACAAGCTTGAAATAGGGTTTATTTGACTTGAAACACTTTTGTTGACTTCTTGTCTAGACACTTTTCAACACCTAATTGCTTAAAAAAATTGCATACAAAATTTTGCAAACACATGCAAAATGGGGAAAATGATTAAGGGTTAGAGTATAGCGATTTTCCTTGGTCAAATCCCACTTTGGTAATCAAACCCTTAATAAATAAATGAAATTAAATGAGTAGGGAATGATGAATAAACAACATGCAAATTTCCTAAACTTAGCAAAAACCTTCAAATGTTGATCCAAGATGCTTGATGTTTTCTTGATTGAATGATGCTTGAATGTAATTGAATGAACTAGTGAATGAGTGAACTTGATGAATACTTGAATGAATGAGGGTTGAAATGAGAAGGAATGAAACTCATTTATATACACTTATGCCCTAATAACCCAATAATACCTCATCACAGGCTGACATAAAGCCTTTTTGAATAAAAATCCAAAAGGAATTTTGAATTATTTTGAATTTGGAGCCAAGAGGGACTCATTCACCACCCATGGAAAATGGGTCCCACTCAAGGCTTGTAAGTGGGTGTTAGGAATTAGCTTGCATTTAATGTTGTTTTTCAGGTTTACATTCAAAAATACATTGAATTAAGTCTTATGAGTGCATAAAGGGGTCAAATAAAGCATAAAAAATGTGTAAATAGTGATAACAAGCCTAGAAAAGCAAGAAATATTGTTGCAATACTTTACAACACTTTAGAATAGGACTTGATAAGGGATACAAAGGTGATTTTTAGGTGAATTGTAATGAGATCAGTATATAAAAGTGTAGAAATATGTTATAACACTTCACAACACCTTCACAAGACATCATAATTTGAATTTTTAGGACCTAATGTGAATGCATAAGTTACATTACAACATTAAATGAAAGAAAAATAGGTCAAGCATCACAAGATAAAGACCTAAAATACCAAAAAAATGTCAATGATCCATTTTTCTATGGTACACAACTATCAAAATGTTGATAAAAAACCACTTTAGATTTACCTTTTGGGGGATCAAATGAATTCATTTAAAATTATTTTTTTGTAAGTATGCAATCCTTATTATAAGCTTCCCAACAAGTATAATTTTAAATAAGTTTAATTTAATTATTATTATTATTATTTATTTCTTGTGAATGTACGTTTTTCATTGAAAATCAAGATCTTTGTTCTGCACATGTGGAAAAATAGCAAATTATCAAAAAAAATTATGAAAAAATATCAGTGCACTAGATATTAAAGTCCTTGATCCAACAAAAAAAAAGAAAGAATTTTGATACATACAAAAATTTTTATGGTGTATATAGTTCGCTTATGTCTTAATTATAATTGGTTTGATTTCAAAACTTGATTAGGGAAAAAATATTCAATAAAAAAATATGAAACCAAATGAAAGAACTAGATATCATAGTTACAAATCTAAATTTGAAAAAATTAGAATTTTATCCTTCATGGAAAAAAGGTGATGTTGTATACAGTGAGGATCACTCTTTAAAAATGGTGTTTACTAAAAAAAACTAGTTTTCAAAGGAGATGGAAAAAGAAGTGCAATCTAATTCCAAAAAAATTGACCAAAATATATTTAGAATCTATAGAAAAAATGTCACAAATCACTAGTTGCATCATCTTCAAATTCCTCATAGTTTAGCCACTATAGGTGCTTGAAAGTGACGATTTAGTTACAAAAAATAAATTCAATGTCTAGTTTGGCCAAAAATTGTAAACCAATATTGTGGGATCACCCCAAATGAGTGCAAGGAAAAGTAATAATAGCAAGAAATTGAATGCAAAGTTGAATGTAATTTTTTCAATTTTGAATGCAATAACAATGTTTCTAAATCCAATTAGGATGACTGACAATGCACTTTTTAGTTTTTCAATGAGATAAGATGATGCAAGAAAGCCAAAATGCAATGTATATGTACTTTCACTAATACAAATGTGAGAAACCCTATATGCACTTTCATTAATGAAAAATGCAATGCAAGAATGAATGCAACCTAGATCTAGGACTTTAATGAACTCCAAATTAGAAAAAATGAATTTCCAAAGCAACACGTTCACCAAAATGAACAATAGGGGAATGGGTGCCTTATGGCCTAGGTCATAAAACACACTTTTATCCTATTGACATTCGAATATACCCTAGGATCCCAAATCAGATTGACTACCAACCCAAAGGTGATTTAATTATCAACAAGGATGACCTAGGGGGGATTATTTAGGTTTAGAATGGTTCACCACCAAGCAAAAGCTTAGAAAAGATAACTTAACATTCAACTCACACAACCTAGTAATGCAAGCCAAATGATGAATAAAAATGATGAAATAAAGTAACAAAAAGTTAAGATGTGTGTGCCTAGGAAGTTTGGAAATGTAATGAGGATTTTGGAAATGCAAAAATTCGATCAAAATATTCTAGGGAGAACTAAGATAGCCTTATTATTGTCTTAGTCTCACTACTGATTTTTGGGGGAAATACAAAATCTTTGAAAGTCAAAAAAAAATCTCAAAGAATCTATACAAAATACCCTCGGGGGGACTAAGATTCCCCTGCTATTTTCTTAGTCCCAATATGAATTTCTAAAATCTCTGAATGTGATCTTGAGATCCAAGTTCTGCACTTCCTTCATCTTAGATCTTAAGTCTAGGTATGTGCAGGATCATGATGCGCCAAAAAGTGGCAATATTATGGGTATTTGTAGGGTATATGGCTGACGACTTTTTTTTGACCCAAAATTGATGAAACAAAAAGGGTTTTTAGAGGAGATTCTTAGCTTTCCACCAATATAAATTATGCTTTAATTTGAATTTAATAAATAATTATTATTCATTTTCTATTAAAATTACGACAATAGGCTGATTGAAAAACATCTATAACTTTCAAACGGTATCACATTTTTTGAATCTAAAACATGTGTCACATTCTATGCTTCACATAATATAGGATTAAAAAAAGAAAAAATAGATTTCATGAAGTTTTGACCAAGTTAAGGTGGTCAGACATATGAGTTTTTATATCTTTTAAAAGTTGTAATAAACAAATCATAATTAATTATTTACTTGGAAAAAAATTACAAAAAATATGCATCACATCTGGACATGAGTCCTCTACTTATTTTTAAAATATTATAAAAAAATATTATCATTTTATTATGGTTAGGGTGGTCAGACAAACACCTAATTCTTATTTTTTCCATGAAATTTAAGTACTACTACATTGAAATTTCAAATTTTCACCAAATAGATTTTATTTATTTTAAAATAAAACTAGTAGTTTAGAAACTACATTCAATTTTCTATAGATTATATTCTTATTCTTACATATTTTTGAAATAATATAGATAAATTATTCAAATTTTTATGTCAAGTTGCCTAACACTGATTTTTTTGAATTTTTTGCCACTTAAGGGCCTATTTTTTCCATGATGATCCTGCATATACCCATCCTAAAACTTCCAGATCTAGCATGTAGGTGAGTTTTCATAAATATGACAACTTTGTAATGCTACTTTTCACTTCAAATTATCTTCAAGTCTTTAGCCTAAATCTGCAAACACAAACATGCAAGAGAGGAAAAACTTGTTGATTGTTAGTAAATGGGGGTTTTCCTTGGTCAAACTCCTTTTTCATAATTAAACCTTGGAATGAAATGAAATAATGGAGGGAAATGATGCATGAGCATGCAATGTTACAAACCACCAAACCCTTGTTATGAAATCTAGAAACTTGTGTGAGATGGCTAGCTTGAATGTAGATCTTGATTTGAATGGATGCTTGATAGATCTTGACTTGAATTGCTTGCTTGAATCAAAACCCTACACAACAAATGTTAGCTCAAAAACACACATGGTTCAAGAATATATTTAATATGATGCTTGAACCTTGATGATATCTCCAAATGCTTGATGAATTGCTCTTGAATTCTCTTGTGGACTCTAATTTTCTGTTAGGATTAATACTTGAATGCTTTTTATGAAAATGGGTGAAGGAGCCTTGTATTTATACTTAGCCATGCTTAATATCTTGAAATTATGCCATAACAAGCTGACATATGATATCATTAATTAAAGGAGGCTAAATCTTGCCAAGATTTGAAATTAAATCCTGAAAATAACTTGAGGGGGACTAAGAAACCCCAGGTGGCATCTTAGTCCTGAGGCATGAAACTCGGAGCACAGACTAAAAAAAGGGACCAATTTAAGGCACACTTGAAATCAGGGTCCCAAGACCTTTGGTGGAAAAATACACCCTAGGTGGCGACTTAGTCCCAATCCAAAAATTAAGAACACACAACCAAAATCAATAAATTATCATTTATCCTTTGACATTTTTTAGGATTAGCCATAAAATGATATAGTTCATTAGGCTTGTGGATGCAAAATAGGACCAATTAAGACATAAATAGGGATAAACAAAGCAAGGAAAGCCCAAACAAGTATGAAAATGAAAAGGTATGCATTTTTCGTACGCTACACTCACTATGAAACATGTAGTCCACATTGAAGGTACTTTTATGGTCAAAATTATTTGTTGGGCCTAGGAGACTACTAAGCCTTGGCTTCTCTAGAATAGGTCATATTTGAGAGAGCTCATTTCTTTCAATTAATATAATTTTTGGTTGCATCCTCTCTTTGAAGATCAAGGTCAGGTATGTACGGTATCATGATGGGCTAAAAAGTGGCAATATGATGGGTATTTGTAGGGTAGTGGCTGACGAATTTTTCTTTACCCAAAATTGATGAAATGAAAAGTGTTTTTAAAGGAGATTCTTCGCTTTCCACCAATATAAATTATTCTTTACTTTGAATTTAATAAATAAATATTATTCATTTTCTATTTGAATTACGACTAAAGTCCCAATTGATAAGCTGATTGAAAAACATCTATAGTTTTCAAAGGGTATCACATTTTTTAAATCCAAAGCATGCATCACATTCTATGCTTCACATACTATAGGATTAAAAAAAATAAAATTGAATTTCATGAAGTTTTGACCAAGTTAAGGTGCTTAGACATATGAGTTTTTAATATTTTTCAAAAGTTCTAATAAAAAATTAATAATTAATTATTTACTTGGAAAAGAATTACAAAAAAATATGCATCACATCAGTACATGAGTCCTCTACTTATATCTAAAATATTATAAAAAAATGTTATCATTTTATTGTGGGTAGGGTGGTTAGACAGACACCTACTTATTTTTTCCGTAAAATTTAAGTACTACTCTATTGAAATTTCAAATTTTCACCAAATATATTTTTTATTTTTAAAATAAACCTAGTAGTTTAGAAACTACATTCAATTTGCTACAGATTCTATTCTTACATATTTTTGAAATAATATAGATAACTTATTCATTTTTTTATGTCAAGTTGCCTAACTCTGATTTTTCTGAATTTTTTGCCACTTAAGGGCTTATTTTCTCCATGATGATCCTGCACATACCCAGTCGTCCTTTGGCTCAATAGCCATGGGTGAATCTCTAAGGTTTCACAAGAAATGAATTCTATGCTGGCAAGATTTATTCTCCAAAAATTCTATGATTCTTATGTCTTGGGACAAGGATAAAACCAAATATCACCTTTCTCATTAGGACTATGAGACTTTCACAGTTGCTATACGAGATAATCCTAATGATATGGTTCACGAAGTAGGAATTTGTTCTTGTAAAATATGGCAGAAAGATAGAAGTGAGCTCCAAACATCACCTTTTGTAATTAAAAATCACAACTTGGCTATTGCTATATTTCTCCATATTTTTAACCATGATTCCCAAATTAAAATAGATCTATAGTATTTTCAAATCATCTTGCTCAGTCTAGCATCACAGATTTCTCAACATTTGGTCTATGCTTTTAGAGGTTAAATTAGCTCACTTTTCCTAGTGTATTTTTTGCCAAGACTTGTTAGTTGGGTTATGACTAATTCATATGGGCATTGAGGACCCTCATTTCCCATTTTGTGGGTAGTTCAATTCCTTCAAACATCTCTTTTTGTTCTATCCTTGAGCTCAAGAACTCTAAAATAGGATTCATGATTTCTCTTGAGCTTTTTGGCCAAAACCATTTTCCTATTATATGGTTCTTCTAATGGATGGGCCTTGCATTCATAATAAATTTAATCAAATATTACATTATTTTAAGGTGGATATTCTCTTTAGTATTTGGAAAGATTTAATTTTTTTATTTTTGCTAATTGTGTAGTTGATCAAAAAGTTTCTCTTTTTCCTAAAGCTACTAGATCTATTCTAATGTGTTATTATAGATTCAAGTGCATGGTAACAAGGTGGCTCTGGAGGTGGCTAACCTTCATGAGCTACTTGAGAATTGAGTAAATGCCCCTTGCACCATGGAAAAAATTCCTCTATCTGCATCCTCTTCTTAGGGTTGCTCACTTTCTTCAAGGCATTAGAGAGGTTGGAGTCTCTTAGGTCATGATACCAAAGATACTCATCCCTAGGTCTCTCCCTCGACTCTTAATTGTTTGATTCTATTAAGGTTCGTCGATTGGATTTGGTAATTTTTCTCAAATGTGAAGAAGATAAGGATACAATTGATTACTGGTGGGATCCTCTTGATGTCACTCTAAACTTCACTGATGTATGGAGTAAGTTAGGTGATAGACACCCACAACCTTCACCTTATGCTATTACTCTTATCACTTAGTGGATTTTCTACTCATGCTTTCTTATACTCCGAGTTTGGCTCCTTTTTTAACTCTAGGGATGTGATTTCATATCCACAAACACTTTTTTTTTTAATATGTGTACTTTTATTATCTAACTTAATAGAAATAACCACATCTATTCATAAAAAAACTAAAATTAAAAAAAATTATTTACTTCATAAATTTCAATTTTTGTAAATAAGAGATATTAATTCAAACTACCAAAAATATACAAATAGATGAGAAAAATAACAAAACCATTTTCTATAATATAATTTTAAAAATCAATATATTTTTCAATTTAAACCTTAACTTGTAATAAGACAATTTTGACATTTTGAAATCCAAAATTGAATTTATTGAAATATGATCTATTTATATTTATATTTATATTTATTATGAAATATTAATGTTATGTTTGGTATTTGATATTAATGCCTTGAAATATAAATTGCTATCAAATTTAAGGTAAAATGTAAGAGCTTTATTTATTTATATTTATTATGAAATATTGATATTATGTTATTATAAAATATTAATGCAATTACATATAAATGATTATCAAACATAAAATAAAAGATAACCATTTTTTTAATAGAATAATGTCATTACACTCCAACCTCTTTGCTATCACTATAATTACATCTCTTGATGTAATGAAATATTATAATGAAATAAAGTAACATAATAGTATATTCCTTATAAATTAATCATTATATTAAAACACTAATTAAAATGAACCCAAATAAAAATTAAAAACAAAAATATGCAGCGTTTACAATGAAACAATTTTAAAATTAAATTAAATATTTTAATAGAGAAATTGAACTTATTTATTTGAGATAAGCTTATTCTTTTTCCAAGAACAAGAATTGTTGATTGTTCTTCTTATGAAAGGAAAGCCTTCTAATAATTCCTTTTAATAATTATATGTTTAACTATAACTTTAATCATCAAATAATTTTCATGATCATCCAAGATTTTGTGTTGAAATAACATAAAAAAACAAAATTATGCATCTAATTTGCACATTGCCAAATATTCAAATTTGCATGGTGTGCATTGTCAAATATTTTAACTTGCGAGAAGCAATATTTTGGCTCTGGTAGGGTTTTGTGTTTTCTGCGGTCACCCTTGGCCCCTTTTGCATCATACTGCGCATCCTACGTAGGAAACCCCTCTTTTCTTGTGTGTGCGGCTGCATTTATTGTGGTTTTTTTTGTTTAATATGCTTTCAACTGGCTCTAACCCAACCATTCTTGTTGGTGTTAGCAGTTCGACGACGATAATCAATGGCTCCTCCTTTGAACAAACATCCCAGAAAATTGGTTCCGAAAGTATTTCACGAGGTAAGTGCTTTGATTCACCAGTTGATGTGGTTTTTCCTTTACTAGATTTTGATACTTCCTATGAATGGATTGAGCAATACACCCTTATTGGGAGAACTCACCCTGAAAGTGTGCTTAAAGATTGGGTTAACAAGGCTTGGGTCCCTCATGGGGTCCACCTTGATTTGGTCCAAAATTAACCAAGGGTTTCTTTCTGTTCCGCTTTGTGAAGGTCAAGCATGTGTAGGCTATCTTAGGCCATGGGTCCTAGTATGTCTGTTTGTTTTTTAGGGATGGACCCATGACTTTGTTGTCTTAGATGACACCAAGTTGCAGGTCCAGGTCTGGATTGAATTCCTTGGTCTACCCTTCCCTTGTGTGCCATTTTTGAATAGTATAGCTTCCTCACTAGGGAGGGTTATTTGAATTGAGCTAAATAGGTTCTTTCAAGCCTGACCCTAGAAGAGGGTTTGTGTGGAAGTGGACCTTTCCAAAGATTTAAAAGACTCCATTGATATCCAAATTGGAGCCCTTTGCCATGCCCAGAAGGTCACATATTTTAATTTTCCCAACAAGTGTTATAGGTGTCAATCAGCAGACCACAAGATCAAGGACTGCCCTTTAGCAATGCCTTGTACAGTTTCTCCACCATGAGATGTTGAAAAGCCTCATTCGACAGCTACATCTGCTATCAAACCTAATGTGAAATGGACTATGGTTACAAACTGAAAGAATAATTCCACTAGTTCTAGGTCAAGTCCTATGACCTCTAAGCTAGTGAAAGATGTTTCAAACCCTTTTGTGAAGGGGAAAGAAGCTCTGATTGGAGTTGATTATGTATACACTTAAAAATGGTTACATCACATTGTCTGGTAATTAATTAAATATTTTTAATGTTTAATTAAAATCTTCTGATTCCATCTACGTATAAATAAATTTAAATAATTTATTGATATTTCTCCTTTATTTCATTTCAATTAAATAAATAAGTTTATTTAATCATCTTTTCATATTCATTTCTTAATTGATTAAATAAATATTATCGTTTATTTATATTAATTATCATATAATCTTAGTTTGAATATTTTATTCAAATAAAGATTAAAATATTCTTCTTTTATTCTAAATATCATTTATAATTAAATATTTCAAATATTTAATTAATTCCTCTAATTTGATTTTAATATCATTCATAATTAAATATTCCAAAATATTTAATTAATTCTTCTATTATTTCAAATTCTTCTAAAGTCTATTCATAATTAAATATTCCAAAATATTTAATTAATTCTTCTAATATTTCATATTCTTCTAAAGTTACATTATAATTAAATATTTCAAAATATTTAATTAAATCTTCCATAGTTTGTAAAATCAAAAATCAAAATTCATTAACTGAAATTAAATAAATTTATTTATTTATTTAATTTGGGGATTATCTTCAACATCCGGGAAGCAAACGGTCAAAACAAAAAAATTAATTTTCTCTGTTTCTGTGCAAGTTTGTTCCCGTGGGTTGAAGACAGGAATCCATCCTTCTCTCCAACCTCTCAACTTCTTCCATCTTCTTCTCAATTTCTTCATCTTTCACCATTCAAACCTACCAGACAATCTCACAGTCGTAGATTCTTGCCAGCCAGGATTTTGCCTGAGAAAATCTATAAATACGACTGCCGGGAGCTCCAAATCAGATAGAAATTTGAAGCAGGATAATTATAGTCAAATTACAAGTAGTAGCATTCATAGTATTCACAACATTTTCATAGCATAGAATCATAGCATATCATAGCATAGAATCATGACATCTTCCATTCACAGCCCTTGTGCATAATCCACAGCCCCTGTCCATATCTGTGAGCATTTTCATATTCATTAGCATACAGGATATAATAGAATTTCCTTTTTGCATACTCGTTCTACAGGTTGCCATTTGGAGAAGCTGAGCTTACACAATCTGAGAGCCACAAGCTTCAAACAAATCTCTGGAGATAGAGAAAGATAGAATGTTTCTAAAGAAATTCTCCTTTTATATTCTAGTTTTATTTAAATTTCTTTAGTTTAAAGTTCTGTTAATTGTGTTTGTGTTTTCAATTAGATTACAAATAAAGACATACACATTTTTGGCGCCCACCGTGGGGCCTTTGCCCCTGTTTCTCATATCTATTTGCAGTTTATTTTGACATGTTATAGGAAAAAATAGTGGAATAGCGCAGGAAACACGTCTTCGAAATGCCAACACCCAGTTTAGCGCAATTGAAGATTTTTGTAGCGCTCGTGAGATATTTTACAGCGCCCATAATAGATTTTTCAGTGCCCATAATATATTTTGCAGCGCCCGTGAGGTCCTTTGTAGTGCCTATAAGATATTTTGCAACGCCCATAATATGTATTGCAGCGCTATTAATTAGTATTGCAGCGCCTTTAATAGATTTTGCAGCGCCCTTAACCTCTGTTATAGCGCATTCCTGTACTTTGTAATTTGTAAGTTTAAAACAGTCTAACTGACTCTGACGCGACCGCAGACAGTTAGTAAATTTTTAAAGATAAAACGAACCAATCCTAGGGTAGGCATTAAAGGTAAAACGAACCAATCCTAGGGTAGTCATTTCACACTTGATTTTTGGCTAAAAATAATTTTCTGTTTGTGTGAAGCAAAATCTTCACTTAGCTTAGAAAATCTTCATTTGGGGCTTAAAATACATTAATGATTGCTTTGTCTTTGGTGATAGGCCTATGCTCTCCCCTTAACTGGGTGATCAAAATGCCAAACTCACCTATATCCTTCATGCAAATTTCCTATTTTATTAATACCTTTTAGAAGGCCTGCCATAGTGGGAAAAAGTACTCACCCTACGGGAACGACCTAAGTGGGAACAACTAAAGCCAAGTTTTCCAACCCACTATAATCAAATGCGGATGGCTGATGAAAATCCCATTCGACGGTAGTGTGTATTGATAACCATCCCCAAAGCCTTTGTTCTAAAGGTAGGGAGGTCTCTCGAGGGAGTCTATCATTTGCCGCACTGAATAGAAACCCTTACTAAGAACCTAGTGTAGTATCTTACCGAGTCAGTTTTCGAACATCATTTTAATCACAGTGTAGGGGAGGGAAGAATCTACCCCCAAGATACTCACCATATAACTGCCAAGGATTGTTTGCTCAGGGGATCTGGTATTCACTTCCGTCACTCTGAGTACACACCTGGAAAAGACAAAAACACGGGCGCCCTTTCGGGGGTGACATGGCTATGTGAGTCGACATAGTTTTAAGATGTGGGCTTTTGATTGCTATGATGACCTACTTGAGAACTAAGAGTGAGTCTGTTTGAAGTGCCTATCATGTGTAAAACCCGTTAAAACACTTTTTTTGAACAACATTTTGGTTATACACTTGATGTTTAGTATAGGACTTAAGACAACCATTTTACAACTTGTTTGATGTGTTTTCAATACATTAATTCAGATAAGATCATCCAAAACACTCCTTATCACATTGAGTAATCTCATGTTACGAGATTGGAAATCCACAAAGTTTGTAAAGAAATCCATTTTCAAAAGGATTAAGAAGCCAAAGAAACCCCTCAATCATAAGAAACTATTGAAGAAGCAACGATTCTTATATCAAAGCCGAAAAGTTTTGCTCAAATATAGAACCTTTCTTCATAGGTATCATGATTGTGTTAGAGGTCTTTCAGATGATTATGCCATAGAACCTTTGTATTCACAAGCTTACTTTCAAAGAAGAGCACTTTCTCAAAGGCATAACCATAGTCAACGCATTCGTTTCAGTTATATTCCCCAACCTGCAATCGAATATTCTACTCATTCCAATCAAATTTTGCAATAGCGAACTTAGAATACATTAGGCATCCATCACAAAATCCATCTTTTTACAAAGTCATGATAAAAACTTCATAAAGTGCAAATCATCCTTTTCTTGATCTTTTGCTTACTTTCCCACTAACAGGAGTTTCATCCTTCCACTTAGGGAACAACACAAGCTAAAAGATTAGAAATTTTGTGTAAATCATAGAATCTTCATTCTATCCTGACTTCCATATATATCACATAAATTGCACTACTTCACTCTTTTGATCAAAAGAAAGTAGAATTTGGAGTAAAACCTATGCCTGTCTTCACGAGATCTCAAAAAAAAATGGAAACAGACAAGGGAGAAACCACTACAAGTAAAATGGGTGACCGCAATGAAAAAGAACAGGAAACATTTAATCTTGATGATTTAACAGATGAAAAGCTTCAAGAAGCAGAACAAGATCCCCAATTCCATACTCTTATGGAAAATATTTTAGAACGAAACAAAGAACGATACTTTCTTTCATTAGCTAATCAAGGAGCTAAGTTGCCTCACACTTTTGACATAGAATGGATTAAAAAAAGTCCTGAAACTCCTCCTAATGACCTTAGTGCTCTTAATCAATAGATAAAAGAATTACAAGGGCAGATAAAAGAAATGCAAGGGGGTACAACAAAGAAATATGTTTTGGAAGACATATCTCCTTATCCATTTGATAGGAGTCTTCAAATGATCCCATTTCCAAAACATTGTGAAATTCCTAAGTATGATAGGTATAATGGAAAAACTGATCCCATTGACCATGTTAGGGATTTCCGAAACATGAGTCTTGAATTCGCCTATGATGATACTTACTTGATGCGATTATTTCCACGAAGTCTAGGTGTACAATCCATGGAGTGGCTTTCAAAAATCACTCCACCCATCAAAAATTTTGAGGAGTTAATAAATCAATTTATATCACAATACTCCTACAACATTCAACACCAAATAACAATGCTTGATCTTTGTAAAGTGAAACAGAAAGTAGGAGAACCTTTTACTACATTTTTACAAAGGTGGAGAAGGTTATTTGCACGATATTCTCGTCCTATTCCTGAAAAGGAAAAAATGGATATCTTTATCAATAGCCTTGATCCAGAATTAAGCTATAGGCTTAACCTTCATTGTCCTCATAACTTTGAAAAATTGATTGAAAACACAATCACCATTGAAGGAGCCTTGGTTAAAAGGAGAGTGATAAAACTTGATAATCCAAGTACATCAAATCAAAACAATAACGATAAAACAAGGTTTTGGAACAGAAACAAAAATGTTGTTAATGACAGTATAGTAGATGCAAATAATTTACGAACAAGACCATCTGTTTTCAATCTATCAAGTGTGCCTCGAAATAATCAACAAGGAAATACAACTCAACAAGGAAACAACAATCAAAAAGGACAAACCTCCAAGCAAGAAAGCATGACCAATCAAAATACCAATCAAAATCGTGGTAATTTCAATAATAATCTTGGCAATACGCAAACATCAAATCCGTCCAGACCTTCATTCTTTTCAAATCAACAGAATTTTACCGCTCTGGGTCAATCTCTTGAGTTTGCTCTCAAGGAGCTTCTTGATAATAAGGTTATCACTTTACCTCCGCAAAGAGATTATGAGCCCCGAGTCAAACCACCATCATGGAATGACTCGTATTATTGCAATTATCATCAATGTAAAGGTCATAGAATGAACAATTGTCAAGATTTGAAAAATCTAGTACAAGATTTAATTGACAATGGCACCATTACAATCGAAGGACATCATACCAATGACGATCATCAAGCATTCAAAGATCCTTTGCCAAACTATCAAAAGGGAGAAACATCAGATACCAAAGCCAAAAGCATACATAATGTTGAAGACAATATAATCCGTCACATCTACGCAGATGATCAACGGGTTAATGTTATCAAAATCAAGGGAAAACAAGAATATCAACAGGTTAATGTAACAACAAGAGGTCAAGCAAAAGTTGTTCTAAAAGGAAGTTCATCTAAAACAACTATTTCTCCTCCAATTCAGTATAATCTGGTTGATCAACTGAGAAAAACATCAGCTCAAATCTCCATCCTTGAGCTTCTCAAAATATCTCCCATACATAAGAATATCTTAGAAGAAGCTCTTGTAAACACAACTGTTGATACTGATCTAGATGTAAATAGATTTCAAGCTATGGTGGGACATTTGTCTTCCCCCACTTGTCTTTCATTTTTCGATAAAGATGATGCTTCCATGACACATCCACATAATTCCTCGCTTTATCTTGAAGTCATGATTCATAAACATCGAATTAGACGTGTCTTAATAGATGGAGGAGCCGGTTTGAATATTTGTACCTTAAAGTTAATAAATGCCTTAGGAATATCAGAAAATGAAATTGATCCACGAAGGAAGATAATTATCAAGGCATATGATGATGAAGAAAGAGC